>JAOXYD010127589.1:0-11048 GCA_028565735.1 Pinacopodium congolense | reverse complement strand
AAATGTCACATGCTTCAATTGAATCTCATTCTTACTAATGCATTTTCTTGTAAAATGATACTTTGGTGTCTATATGTTTACTTTTATCATGAAAAACGATATTCTTTTCTAAAACAATAGCAGACTTATTATAAAAAAAAAATATCCATAGCTCTATCTTATTCAAACTTTAGCTCTTTTAATAACTTCCTCAACCAAATCATACAACAAGTATAGGAAGCGACTGCAGTATACTTAGCCTCACAAGGTGAAAGAGCAACAATTGCTTGTTTCTTTGAATTCAATGCAAACACAATACTTCTTATAAAGAAAACAAAATCATTTGGACATTTTTTATCGTTGACGTCTCCTTCCCAGTCACTATCACTAAAAGAAAATAATTTAAAATTATTTATAGTAGGATAAAATATGCCATATTATAGTGTTGTTTTAACATATAAAAAACTTTATTAACTGCTTTCATGTGCGTCAAAGTTGAAATTTTCATGTAACAATTAATGACATCAACTTCATACAAAATATCCAGCCTTATACAAGTTAAAAATTGCAACCTTTCAATCAGTCTTCTAAATAGAGTTAGGTTTACCTTTTTAGGACTATCAAACTTAGAAAACTTTATTCCACATTCCACTAGCATAGAAATTGGATTGACTCTATCTATTTTGAACTCCTTTAAAATTATTTTAGCATAAGTTTTCTGTGCAAAAAAAAATATCATCTTCACTTTACTTCACTTCAATTCTATGATAATAAGTCATATGCACCAAATTAGTCATATCAAATTCTTTAATCATCATCTTCTTAAATTCTTTAAAACATTGAAGAATTACTACTTGTAAAGATCAAATCATCAATGTATAAACTAACATGCATAATTTCTTTGTTCTTACTCTCCTTAACATATAAAGCATGCTTATATAGACATTTCAAGAAATCATCCTTCTAAAAATAATCATCAATACAGGTATACCAAGCCCTTGTAGATTGTTTAAGATGATATAAGGCTTTGTTTAAATTTAAAACCTTATCTTCTTATCCTTTGACAATATAACCCAATGGTTGTTCTATATATACCTCTTCCTTTAAAGTCTCATTTAAGAAGGCTAAATTTGCATCAATTTGATAAATTTTCCATCTCTATTAAGCTACCAATGAAATAATTAGTTGAACAGTCCTAAAGTGGCCACTAGAACAAAGACTTCATCATAGTTAGTTTCAATTATTTGATTGAATCCTTTTACGACAAGTCGAGCTTTGTACTTCTTTACTTCTCCTCTTACAATTTTCTTCACTTCATAAATCTACTTTACAACTATAGGTTGCTTCCCGTTTAGAAGATCTATGAATCACCAAATATCATTCTTTTTAGTTAATTTCATCTTTTCATCCATAACAAATCTCCATCTTTCATCTTTGATAGCTTCTTCAAAAGTCATTGGTTATGTATTTGCTAACAAATAGGATATAGTAGAATTATTGATTCTCTTGATACTTCATAAATTTCCTTTAAACTTTGTATATGATGTGGACTTTTAGAGGAACTTTATAGAGACATAATCATTTAAGTTGTTTAAACTTCGTGTGGTAGAATTTATGGTGTAACTGAAATAATAATTTGATCCTAAGACACATTTGAATAAAAAAAAATCGTCAAATAAAGGAGAAAAAGTCATAATTTTCATCTTTTGATACCTTCTAGTCCTAAGAGCCTTTTTCATCAAAGTCAACATCTCTACTAATGACAGTTTTTTCATTTCAAGATTTGTAAAAATTATACCCCTTTGAGTTTTCTGAATAACAAATCAATATGAAATTTGGACTCATATCATCTAATTTGCTTCTTGTTTCATCTGAAACATGAACATAGCCAATATTTCCAAACACTCTTAAGTGTGAAATGTTTAGTCTCTTTTTACTCCATGCCTCTGGTGGAGTTATTTGCATTAGTCTTTTTGAGGGACTATGATTATTTAAAAACATCACACATACTACTACCTCAGCCTAAAACTCCTTTGGAATTTTCTTACTCTTTAGCATACTACAAGCCCTGGTGAGAATAATTTAATTTTTACGCTCTACAAATCCATTTTATTGAGGTGACCTTAAAACTGTCAAAGAATATTAAATGCCAAGATAATATCAAAATTGATTAAATTTATTTGATATGAATTCTTCTCTTGAATCAATTCTAATTGTTTTAATTAAATAGCTAATTTCATTCCTAACTTGAGCTTTAAATTTCTTAAAGACTTAAAATGTTTCAAAAATTTCCTTCAAGAAATAAACTCAAGTCTTATAATCATCAATAAACAACAAAAATTGCCTGTTCTTTTCATATAAACTTATTTCAATATGCCACATATATTAGTGTATTCCAATTTAAGTTTCCATAAAGATCGAGATAGAGACTCCTTCAAAAAGCTTTTTTAGATTGCTTACCATACATACAATTTTCACAAATTTGAACAAGATGACTTATGAAAAGTATATGCCATTCTTTTCTTGGATAATAGTTTCAATCAATTAAAATTTAAGTGCCCCATCTTAAGATGTTATAACCATAACAAATCATTAGTAGTAGCCTTTAAATATATAAGACTTTTTTTATTGAATTTTAGTCTAACCCTCTTGCTCTTTGGCATAAGCACTTTTGTTATCAATCTCTCTTTTCCATTTCACATAACCACTCCATTCTTATTATCTTTATCTCATATTCTTTCTTTACCCAATATTCAATATATTTGTTTTCAAATTAAGAACATAATAAACATGAGATATAAATTAATTATCTCCATTCTCCAATACAATCAAAGTTTCTCCTTTTCCTATGATTAGAACTTTAGTTTTATAGCTAAAAAAATATTACCTTTAACAAATTCCTTAATACTACAAAATAAATATTTATTACTATTTATATGATTGCTGGCTTTTAAGTCGAGATACTATGACTTCTCTTTACTTTCTCCATTACCATTACAAGTCACAACAAAGTAGGTTTTTCATCTTCTTTAATCTCATCACAATTTTCTTTTTTTCTTCATTTAAATTCCATATAAAATCTGCTACGTAGTTAGCAAATCTTTAACAATTGTAATATTGTGTACTTGATCTTTGATTATAACCTCATTAAAATGATCCATATCTACCACACCATCTTAAATTTTGTTATAAAAAAATGACCCATCATTGTTAGTAGAATTATTTTTGCCTCTACCTCTTCCACGACTTCCGCCGGTCCAGCCTCGATCAAGTCCTCTTACAATTCCTTGTGCCCTACTACATTCTTAATACTGTGTATCTTCTTTTTCATTCAAATTTAATTTCAACTGCAACATTTAGTAACTAATTCTTCTCTTCTCTTTAATCGTTTTTTAATGGGCTTTTATAAACTCAAAAGTTGATCAACAAACATTAACTCCAAAATTTTCAACTCTTTAATGATAATCTTAATATAATCAAATTTTGAAATTAACAATCAAAGAATTTTTTCAATCACTCCAAGACCTTCTATTATCTCTCCATATCTTTTTGATTAATTGACAATAGCCATAAATCTATAAAAATATTTTTCTGTAGATTCGAAATCTTTCATCTTAAGGTTTTCATATTCACATATTAAAGTTTGCATAGACATTATAATTACTTTGTCTATTTCTTTAAAACAATTTGTAAAATCTCCCCTGCTTCTTTTATCATAATTTGAGTAAACACCTTCTCAAACATACCCTCATCTAAACATATATGGGTAAGAGGAAGTGCTTATAGATCATTCTTTTTGGCCTTCTATAAAGCTTCCTCTACGCACACGTCAAAGTTTCTTCATTCTCTGGCTGGTCACACCTCAAAGTGTCCATCTTGTCATCTTAGCGAAGTTTTGATTTTGATAAACTAATTGTTACCATTTCTTTGGTAAGCTTTGGAAATTGAAAAAGAAATATCTGCACAGAAACTTCAAAATGGACACTTCACTTAGGCCAAGTGGAAGAACCCGTGGTCAAGCGGACATGACTTGTGTCTTTTCTGTTAGAGGTCTTGCGTTCAAATCCATAGACTACAGGCACAAGGATTGCTCCTCTTCTCACCAATTACCAACGCGTCGCTTCCCCCTTTATTGTCTCCCTTTTTTTTTTTTTAACTAACAATCTCTCCACCTCACGTCTCCCTCTCTCTTTCTTCTTCTTTTTCTTTTTATGTTTTTACTTTCTTCACAGGTTCCTTTACAAACACATATTTGAAAGTTGCTGGTCCTAGTTATGCACACCAACTCTGTCATAAAAGGTCTCAAAGACGTGACGTAAGGTGCTTGATAGAATGTCTTAGAAAAGATGGGAAGGTGGGAAATCAAGTTTTAATGCCACTATGTTAAAGAGCAAAAATAACACAATGCAGGAGAAGGAAATAGAGGCTAAAAACATAATCTGTATTACTGAATAAATTGCTGTCACAAAAATTAAAGAATCATGGCATATATATAAGCTTACAGTCCAATCTTTAATCAATATACATAAGGTTACCATCTAATCTTTAATTAGCTGAACTGTCTAGTATTTGATATAATAATCTTATCTTTATCTAACTACTATAATTTAAATACAAGTTTATCTTCTAACAATGTCCTCAAAAGGTTGAATGCTACAGAGAGATTCTGAGAGTGTTGAAACCAGGTCAATGCTTTGCGGGATATGAATGTTGCATGACAGATTCTTACGATCCCAATAATCCCGAGCACCGAAAATTGAAGGTCGGGTTTATGAATTCCCTGAGAATTCTGGCTTTTAAGTTACTTGATCGTAATTGTTTGTGAACACATGTGACTAACATTTCTTTGATACAGGAAGAGATAGAGATTGGAAATGATCTCGCAGATATTAAAACAACTGGATATTGCCTTGAAGCTCTAGAAAAAGCTGGTTTTGAGGTTCTCTGAACATTTCTCTTCCATCTTCTCATTTTCCAGGCTAGACATGAAGTTTTATCAAAAACAAAGTGAAAAAAAGCAAAAACTTAAACTGATGGTTTGTTTTTGTTTGTCTGATAAGGTCATATGGTCCAAAGATGTTGCAGCAGGTGCCGAAATTCCTTGGTTTGTTTCTTACGATAAAGACGTCTTCTCCCTAGGTTCCATTCAGACGTCAAGTCTCGGCAGATTCTTCACTCGTTACTCAGTAAGCACCATTATTTGGTCCCCCAGCTTTTGCTTGTGTTGACATTTATTTTGTTTTTCAGGCAGCTTTGCAGCAACATTGCTTTTTTTTTTTTTATTCATATTGTTTTTCATCTGCAGGTCTCGGTGCTGGAATTTTTGGGACTTGTTAAAAAGGGAAGTCGAGAATTTTATAGACTTCTTGAAATTGCTACCGACTCTTCCGTTGACGGTGGAAAGTGAGTTTTCAATTTCATAGTTAAACATAAACACCATTTACCAGGAAATTATCTAGTAAAGATTCTAAAAGATAACATGAAAGGTTGGGGAATGATTAATAAATTATCTAAACTTGAATATCTGCTTAAAAATTCTTTTGAATTTTTAGGATTTATTTAGCAAGTAATACCCAATTGAAAAATAGTCAAAATGAGTTATGTGATTCCTATTTAAAAAAAAAAAGAATGGAAGAATTGACTCATGTACGTTGTTAACAACATAATTCTAATTTTTAATTTTTACATTCAGGAAAGGGATCTTCACAACAGATTTTTTCGTCTTGGTTCGTAAACCTCTGTAAGAAGTCGACGGCAAATGATGGGGGTGGAGATTGATCCAAAATTTGGCTTACTACGTTGATGCTATCCGGTTTTTTCGTGTGTACTAGCCTTGCTACACTTTCATGTGTATCTTTAATTGGAGCCCCTACTCTTATCGTCCTATTTT
Source organism: Pinacopodium congolense (assembly GCA_028565735.1). NCBI lineage: Eukaryota > Viridiplantae > Streptophyta > Magnoliopsida > Malpighiales > Erythroxylaceae > Pinacopodium > Pinacopodium congolense. The sequence continues at coordinate 5,179 of JAOXYD010127589.1, read as the reverse complement.
GAGCTTATTGACAATGCTGCAACTTAATCTTCTGCTTATCATCGTTACTTTTTGTTTCGAATGAAGAACATTAATATCTATTCTTCTTTTGGAAAAAAATTTGTACTATTTTTAAATAAACATTATCTTCCATTTAACTCTTATTTTAAATTTACAAGTTATATACTTAAATCCAAACAAAACTACTTTTCAATTCAAATAATCTCATTATAAGTGTATTACAACTTGTATCATCTTTCACTCATATATAATGGACTTAATCAGTTAGACGGTTACTCATTCTCATACTAATTCGATAACTTGTGCGAACAACATATATTGAGAGCTCTTTGCAACAACTCGTGCGAACAACACATATTTATTGAGAGCTCTTTCTCATACATATATTAGAAATATATGACATTTAGATTAACGAATTGATCCTTAAGTAAATATAGCATACTATATCCTAAGTTATATATTTTATCATATTTATTTTATTATGTCATTATCTTTTTATTATCGACTGAAGAGATGATGTATCTTGGAATATATTTGCATGCAAGTCATCAAAAAAATGACCTTGATCTATTTTCAATTCTCTTTTGAATTTAATTTAATTTATTTTTTTAAGAATAACTCCCAAGATTGCATCTTACTTGATAGGGTTTCTTTTAACCTTAAGAGTCTTACACAATGTAAGTGAAAATTCTGAAAGTTACATTAATTTCCTTTGTGTTCATTTTTTCACGCATAATAGTCATATTTTATGTGAAGGTATTATTATAAGCCTAAATAACACCCAAGAGGGGGATGAATTGAGTGTTTAAAAATTTTTCTAAATTAAAGCCTAAAACACCTAAACTGATTTTTTTAACATGAAGTCCTTAAACCAAAATTCAATTTATATGCAAATGATATTCCAATTCAATGAAAATAAATCACATTCAAGTAATCAAATAAAAATTACACATTATGCATAAATTAAAAATGACAGGGAGTAAGGATACAGAAATGATTTTTATAGTAGTTCGGTGTATAACTCTAAACCTACCTCTACTCTCCAACATTTGTTATGAATTTCACTATATCAAACAATTTTCTTTATATGTGTGAAGAGGAATCCTTACAAATCTTTTTCCAAAAATGAGTTAAAAGAAACACAAAAATCTTATTTTAAGGTGAAGAGTAATTTAAAACAATCTTCTTTCAAGTAGGTAAAGAAGAACCCCCTACAAAGCTTCTTTTATGAAGGGTGAAAAGTAGCCCTATTTTAAAAATCAAAACCAACAACTTTAATCCCAAAACCAAACCCCAGAGAATCAATTTCTCAATTACAATTTAAGTAAATAGTTGCTTAATTAAAAAAAATACTTAAGGGGTTAAAAAATGCAACACATGCAAAACTTCACACCATCTCTTAAGCTATTCAACTCATAAAACCAACTCAAAGCTCATTCAATGCTTTATTATTCACTAAAAACTTATAAAGATTCTTCTAAGACCTTTAAAAGACGTATTTATAAGCTTCCCAAGATTAAAATATCATTGATAACTTAAACTAGTCATTATACACATAAAAAAGTTGTTAAATTAGCTATTACAACATTCATTAATACCACAATGATCCCTTACAATAGCATCGTTGTGTACTACCATATACCTTTGACAAAACTCAGACTACAATAGTGGTAGAACAATGAAGTTATTGTTCTCCTAATGAACCAACATTATATATCAAAAACACATTATAACATGAGACTACAATGGCACCTTCAACCCATGTTATGGATCATCATTGTACTCTTGAAAAATACTTTAAAACTTGATCCAAACACTTTTAGTCACTTCCAACTACCTAAAACTTAACTCACATAAGTTTAAAAACATTTCTCAAGATATTGTTGGTGCTCAAGACTTGTTAATTAAATCCAAGAACTTAAAATCTCTTGTTCTATACAATATGAAGCACATTTTAAACTTTTCGTTTTAAAACCAATTTTAAATCATTTTCAAATATTAAAAACATAAACTTTTCACTAAAAAAACAAATAACACAAGTTTTAAATCATTTCTTAAGTGATTATAAATACCAAGACTTGTCAATTAAACTGAAACATAAAATTTGTTTTGATTATGGATAATTTTCATCCTATACAATTTCTAAACTCTTTCATAATTTTCAAAACTCTCTCAAACAATTCAAAATTACTATTTTCACTTTAAAAACAATTCATGTAAATTTTAAACCTATTCAAAAGTTGTTTTAGAGACCAAGAAATTTCAATTAATCACAAACAAAAAAATATGTCGTGTTTTGAAAATTTAAAAACTTATGAAAACTTTCCAAAATTTAAAATCATTTCATGGTTTTTCTAAATATTTGCTAATATCTTAAAAACATTTTTACATAAAATATTAGCTCAAATATCAAAACAACTCTTACACACATTCAATTAAAAGAAAACAAAATTTAAAACATTTTGAAACATAAGAGGATTTCTTTTAAAACAATTTACCATAATTCCTCTTAATACCTAATTTTCTCTTATTTGTAAAACTATATACCTGTATGAGAACTCTAAACCAAAATTTTTATGAAAATGCAATAACACATTTTAACAAATTCTAAAACTCTTGATCAAACTCCTAAATACAAATGTTGAGCTCTTTAACTATTGATAAGATCTAAGTAAGTTTACATACCAGAATTACAAATCTAAAAATCTATTCCATCTTCTTTTTCTTATATTGATGTTTCATCTTGGCCATTTCTTCAAAGAAATCCAAAACAAAAAAATTTTACGAAGATGTTTTATCATCATCACAACTAATGATTGATTCCTTCTTTAGTTCAAGAGGTATTCCCATCCTTTGTTACAACTTTGATTGATCCTGAATTTTTAATCCACAAAGCGTACGATTTAGATAAAAAGATAGAACATGAGACATGCATTATATAAATACCCATGCTAAAAGATTTTACCCTTTTTATACTCACTATAATTGTGAGTAAAATGATCTTTCTTGTCACAATTATAACACTTAATTGTTTCTGTTTCATCTCTTTTTTGAAAGAATGTTTTCCTTTTTATGTTAGTTCCACTTAGCCTTTTATAAATCCTGAGTATTGTGGTAAGGCCATTTATTCATGTTCCACTTGAGCCCACTATGTTACTAACGCTTTTTGTTTGTAGTTCTATGTGAGTTATAATCAACAACATATACCTCAGAAGACACTTTGGTAGCTTTAAGACATATTTCCTTTAACACAAGGTGCCTCAAAGCATCCTCCCTAATCTTGATTCTATTAATGCATTAACATGACCAACATCTTTTAATCTAATTATCATGTTTGACATATGTCTCAAATGCCTTTTTATTTATATGATCAAAGCACTTCTTATAAATATTAAACTTAATAGTGATTGACGTTAAATTAGATATAGAGATACTTTTGAAATGTGAAAATAAAGTGGATCACGTGTCCTTGACATTATTTGTATTTTTTGAACCCATACATCATATCATTATCCATGACACTCAATAATGTAATGCGAGTTTATAAGTTTTTTTCTTCTAAATGTTATATCCATCTCGATCCCTCTTGTATTGAACCATAATATCATTTTCAAGAACATCCATAGTTATATTCAATAGTTTTAAAGCCTTTTACTCCTCTAGTGCATATTGAATTTTCATTTGCCATATATCATAATTGTCACTATTCAATTTATCACCCTTACTAAGTTCAGCAATAATGTTTTTTTATGTAGCTGTCATGTTTAAAACTCTAGGTTTCTACAGTAACTTAGCCTTTTTACAAATCTCGAGTATTGTGGGAAGGCCATTTATTCATGTTCTACTTGAGCCTACTATGATGCTAATGCTTTTTGTTTGTAGCTCCGTGTGAGTTAGAATTAACGACAAATACCTCAGAAGACACTTTGGTGGCTTTAAGACATTTTTACTTTATCACAAGGTGCCTCATAGCATCCTCCCTCATCTTGATTCTATTAATGCATTGATATGACTAATGTCTTTTAATCTAATTATCATGTTTGACATGTCGCTCAAATGCCTTTTTATTTATATGAACATAGCATTTCTTATAAATATCAATCTTAATAATGAGTGATATTAATTAAGTTACAGAGATACTTTTAAATTGTGCAACTAAAGTGGATTGTGTGTCCTTGACATGATTTGTATTTTTTTAACCCATGCATTATATCAGTGTCCATGACACTCACTAATGTAATGCAAGTTTATATGTTTTTTTTTCTTCTAAATGTTATATCCATTTCGATCCCTCTTGTATTGAATCGTATTATCATTTCCAAGAACATCTATAATTATATTCAATAGTTTTAAAGCTTTTTACTCCTCTAGTGCATATTGAATTTTCATTTTCCATATATCATAATTGTCATTATTCTATTTATTACCCTTACTAAGTTCAACAATAATACTTTTTTTATGTAGCTGTCATGTTTAAAACTCTAGGTTTCTATAGTAAGGAAAAAATATTATAGTTTCACATTGTCATATCATGTTATACATGACATATATTGAGTGAATAATTACAATTCAATTACTTATAAATCCAAAGGTCACATATGTACTCGATCATTATTCATGTAAAAATTAAATTCCAATTATTATACTCAAATCCAATTTAAGCCAATTATCATACTCAAATCTAATTTTATTTCAACTAAATGAATTCGTTCATCTCAATTAAAGAAGTCATTTCCAATTTAGATTAATTAGAAACTTATTAATAATTTAAATAAATAAATTAGTTCATATTAATTAGAAAACTGATTTCTCATTTTTATTTAACTAAAAAAATTAGTTTAATTTAATTAGAAAGTATATTTCTAATTTTATTATAATTATAAACCTTGTCTAATTTTTATTTAAATTAATAAATTAGTTTATTTTAATTAAAAAATCTATTTTAATTATATTTATGGGTCCTTAAATTTATTTATTTATTGCATATATTTATTATTATTTATTTAGATACTTTTTATTTAAGAAAAAAGGAGGTGCTAGTCAGTGTTTTAAATACCGTATTGGTACCGGGTTGGTCCCGAAAACGGTACTGTACCGGTACTGGTTAATACTGGTACCGTTTCGGATAATTATTTTAAATTATAAATTAATTTGTAAATTTTATAAAATTTACAAAAAA
>JAOXYD010127578.1:0-11048 GCA_028565735.1 Pinacopodium congolense | reverse complement strand
ATTAATGCATGATTAGTGAATTAATCTTTGTTTATTGAATGCTTAATGCTTGTCTTGAATTGATCACTTAGGATATTTCCATAAGATAATCTAGGATCCAACAGTCTTTACCTAGGTTATTATTTAGAAAATTCAATAAATAACGTGGTTTAAATCAATGAACTAATCAAAGATTGGTTATCATGAGGGTCCTAGTCTTGGATTAGGATAATCTAGGACTAGACTTCCTGAACTTTAAACCTATTACCTAAATCTGAGGCATAACCAAACCCCAAGAGAGGACTAATAGAGATAAGTCAGTGTCTTAACCATAACGCTGCCTGATTTAGAAGACTCTAGATTAAGCATCACTGATCCATCAATTAAATCATCTACCACCAAAGCTTAACTGAATAATTTAGGAAAAACAATCAGTAGCTTTTTTTTTTACAATTGATTGGAATTTTTCTAGGTTTTTTAAATTAGTTTTTAGTTATTCATTTTCTTAAATCATAAAGTTGAGTGTTCTCTAGATAATTGTAATTCGATTGACCTAGTACTTACATCATATAAACTTCCTTGTGGGACCGATACTCATAGTCTTAAATATACTCCACTTTATTACTTGAGTTGATTGGTACATTTGCCGAGAGTTGGTCTTGAATTAATATAAGAATTTGTATAATTGAAAGATAGATTAATTTGAGATAATATTGTATGTGGACAATCGCAATCAATTGATGTGAAAGTACTTAATTGTGTTTATCTTGTGAACAACTAGTTTGAATAGGGATTGGTCAACCAGTTTTTATTGACGAATGTGCGGTTGTACAATTCTTCGATCGAATGACATATATAGATCAGTTAACTAGTGACGCGTGAATTGCACTATAACATTTGGATATGTCACGCTAAATTGAAATAAATGTTTTTTTAATGTTGAGCAACATTTATAAATAGCTAGTAGATCTAAAAAATCACTATAAATAGATGTCTTGCATGAGGTTTTTAGGCATATAAATGTTAAGAAACAATCCTAACAGTGATTTGAAGCATATGAGGATAGTTATGCATAAATCATTCAAGAGTTTTGTGAGCCCTTATTAAACAATTTGTAAGCCCAATGATACATTTTCAAATGTATTTTTGAGTGGTTTAAAGTTTGCAAAGTTGTTAGCTATTAAAGGTCAATCTAAAGCCTTAAAAAAAAAATATTATCATGTTGTACTTTGGATATTTGAAATAGTTAAATACCCAATAAGGGGCTGAAAAGTGGACCTAGGTGAAGAAGTTATTACCGAATCACTATAAAAATTTGATTTGCACACTCTTCCCTTAACCTTTTATTTTAAACTTTACTTTATTACAAGTTGTTTATTTTATTTATTATATTATTTATATTACTTATTGAATTTGTTGTTAAGCTTATGCTTTTTCTAGAGGACTTTTTCAATTTAGGATCCATTAACTTAAAAAAATTAAACAACCTAATTTATTCCCCCCTTTTAGGTGTCAAATAGGACCAACAAGTGGTATCACAGTTTAGGTTTCACATAGTTGCAATTCTAGCAAATTAGTAAGAAAAGATATGACCAAATGAACTTCTTTGCCCCCGTCAACAACTTAGAAAGAAAATAAATGAGTATGGCTCTTTACTTTATTGGAAGCCACTACCTTAATTAGAAAACTAAAATGAGGTGCTTCCTTATGGCCAATAGTGTAAAGTTATGGAAAGTAGTATCATAAGAGACAATTATGCCATCAAAACTTATAGGAAACCAAAAGGTGCCTAAAAAAAGGATGAATAGGATAGAAGTGATGAAAAATTAGTTTCTTGTAATAATAAGATTATGCATATAGTATATTTTACCAATTAATTCAATAGGTTATCCGTGTGTGCAACCACCTATGAGATTTAGCAGTCCTTAGAACTAACGCATGAAAGTACAAACCAAGTCAAAGAGAGTAAAATGAACATGTTGATTTACCAAAATAAGCCTTTTACATGTTGTATGATGAATCTATTTCCTCTATGTATACATATTATGTTGACATTATTAATGCTTTAAAATGTCTATTTAAGACCTACTCTAATATTGTGCTTATAAGAAAGATCCTTAAGTGTCTATCAAAGTCTTAAGAGGCTAAAGTGACAATGATCTATGAAGCTAAGGACTTAAATGGTCTCCCCTCGATGAGCTAATTGGTTCCTTACTAACATATGAGATGAGATTAAAGAAGTCACAAGAGGAGAAAAACAAATAAAGGTAGAAAAACATGACATTCAAAGCTTCAAAGGAGATAAAAAGTGAGTATGAAGCCTCCACAAGTGCAAGCGAAAACGAAAACATAGCCTTATTAACAAGAAGCTTCAAGAGTTTCTCAAAAAAGAAGATATCTTCATAAAGAAGAGACTTTAAAGGGGGTGAACCTTATTCTAAAAATAAATTAAATAATATTACTTGTTTTAAATGCAATGAAACAGGTCATATGAGGTTAGATTACCTACTACTTAAAGAAAGTAACAGAAAGGGAAGTGAGAAGAAGAAGGAGAAGAATGGAACAAAGACAAAAAGGGCATTAGAAGTGATGTGGAGTGAAAGTGAATCGAAAGAGAAAAGGTGTCCTCTTCCTCTACCTTAAATAGTGATAATGAATATGATGTAGATCCTAGCTATGATGAAATAGTGGAATATTTAAAATCATTGATTAAGAAAAATAACAAATTATCCACTTAGTGCAAAGAAACTTTGAAATTTTCAAATGAATGCAAATTAGAAAATGAAAGACTTAGACATGAGTTAAAATCAATGAATGTAAAGGATGATGATAGGTTATTAAATGAGAATGCTTTATTAAAAAGAGAAATAGAATCCCCTAACGAGTCACTAGCAATTTTCAAAAGGTAATGAAAAATTAAAAACAATGCTGGAAGATCAAAAGGTGGCTAATGATAAGCATGGTTTAGGTTAAACTAGTGATAATAGACCTTCAACTAGTAATATAACATTAATAAAAAGGAAGAACTTAGAATATGAAACTATGTTTAGGAATTTTGATCAAAATAAATCTACAGGTAGACCACAACTTAGGAAGAGCCAATATATATATATATATATATATATAAAGCTATAACACAAGACTTAGAAGAATTCCACAAGGTAGGTTTAATGCTAGGATGTCATATTTTCAACCTAGGAAAATTTTTAACTCTTAGACCTATATTAAACTAAGACTAGATATGGGCTTAGGCACACATATAGATCACATGTACCTTTATTTTACACATATGGTGGTTTCTACAGGCATGTAGAATGTTCTTATTATGATAGACCAAGTAGGAATATTATGCTAAGAGGTTGTGGTAGGTATATGTCTAACCCCCAAAGACCCAAGTTGGTGTGGGCTCCTAAATCAAAATGAATTTCTTATTTTATTAATCACTAGGAGGAAAAACAAATGATATATTGATAGTGGATATTCAAGACATATGACGGGTGACCCTTCTCAATTCATCTCTTTTAAAAATAAGGATGGTGGATTCATCACATTCAAAGACAAGGCCAAGGGTAAGCTAATTATCATTAGAAAAGTTGATAAGGATAACCACTTGTTTATTGATAATGTTCTTATAGTATATGGTGTAAAGTATAATTTATTAAGTGTTAGCCAATTATGTGATAAAGATTATAAAATTACTTTTGAAGGAAATACACATCTGTAGTTTCAAAAATAAGTGATAATAGTGTTGTACTATTAGGAAAAAGAGAAGGAAATATTTGTATTGTTGGTTTAGATGATGTATCCAACCTTGAAATGAAGTGTTTAGTTTCTATGAGCAAATGTGCATGCATTTGACATAGAAGGCTTAGGCATGTGAGCATGGATCTTTTTTTAATGGACATTTGTTATGTTTTGACCCTTAATTTCATTTTTACATGTTTAATTTTTTATTGAAATTGTTTATCTTGCAAGAAAAGGAGATTAATTAAATAATTATATAAAAGGAAGCAAGATTGGTCATATTCCAAAAGCAATATGGGCATTTGGAGAGACCCACTTTATCTCCCAAGACCTCTGTATAAGTTTCACACATCAGGAGTTATATGGTGATTGCACCACCCACTGTATTACTTCGAGTCAACCCATCGTATAATTATTAGACACGCCTAATCTCACAAAATCTCAAACATTACTACTAAGACGCAGTTTCAATAATTTGTTTTTATCTTCTAGGAACTAAGTAGGAGGTATGGAGGCTACAAAAAAGGACAATAACACAAATCACACGCAATTAACCAAAAAAGAGAGATCATATAGGAAGTGATGATAGCTTTCTCTAGTTTTTCTTTTGAGTGTTCTTCAAAGTCTTGCGTTCAAACACTTGTAATTTCAATTTTGAGTTGTTTTCTGAGCTACCAAACATTGGAGCTTGATTTTAAGACATTGATCTGAGCCTGGAAATCATCTTAGGGGGTTTTCTAACTCAAATTATTTACATTATGCTTCTGCTTTCGCTTTCATGATTAATCAAAGTGTTGTGTTTAAGTTAATATCTAAACTTATTCTTTGACTTTCATGAGCTTTTCTTGATGATATGAAGTTGTGCTAGAGTCCATATCATTTTGAGAAGTCGGTGGATCATTCAAGAGTTGTTCTTGGAGAATTGTAACTTTTAAACTAGTTATTTAAGCTTTTGTATTCAGATTAAACAAAGTATGTTTCTTAATACAACTATTTTGTATGCTTAGTTGAATATGTGTGGTTGATTCAATTTTTCAACCAAGGATTTGTGTGTAAATGACTTAAATGAGCTTTCATGGATGTTTAAGGGACTGGTTTTTATTTAATGAAGGGTTGAACCATTTGATTTTAAGCTGACCAATCTAGGACTTGAGAAATCATCTTAGGTTATTAAGAAAATCAATAAACAACACAAATTAAACATTGGATGAAAATACCTGATTATTTGTGAGAGTTTAAGTTCTGACATTAATTTTCCAGAAGTTAACTTCTTGATCTTAAGGCTTATTAACTTAATTTGATGCATATCCAAACTCTAAATTAGGATTAATAGAGAAAAAGAATTGTCTTAATCATAACTTTGTTTTGAATTTATGAAGATACTCTAAATCGGCCCTTAAAATTGTTAAGTGCTCAATTAATTAATTGAAACTAATCCTTAGCTTATTTCCACAATTTCATAATTTTTGGTAATTTTTTAAAGAACTTTAGAAGTTATTTTGCATTGTTTGAAATAAGTTAAGTAAAGTTAGCAATTTTTAGCTTTTTAATCAATATTTTGGAATTTCCTACATAATTGTAAGCTAATTCACCTAATAATTATCAATTATCAATGAGGGTCTAACGCTTGGAGTCTTAAAAACACTCCACTTTATGACTTGTTAAATAGGTGCACTTGCCTATGTCATTGGTTTAAAATCAAAGTTCAAAATTGTGTTTTAAAATTTAAGTCACCCAAAACTAACAAACAAGTTTTTTGTGTCGTTGCCAGATATAGGTTTAAAATATTAGGAAAAATTGGTGTTAATTACTCTAAGACTTGTTTATATTGTTTTCTTAATTTTTCTGAATTTTATGCATTTATTTTGCTATTATTAATTTTATGTGATTTTATTGCTTTTTGTTATTTTACTTGTGATATTTTCTTATTTAGTTAGGAATTGGTTTTGTTTAGTTGTTTTCTTTAGTTTGTGTGAATACTGAAGTTCAAAATCTTGAGTATTTAGAGTTCGATCCAGAGCTTAAGTGTACATTGCATAGCAAAAAAAAAAAAAAAGAATCGCGAGCTACCATGTTTGATCTTTTGGAAGTAGAAACATCTATTGACACTGAATCTAAATATGTCAAAATGGACCCCCAGAAACATGAAATTGTAAGACCTCAGCAAAAAACTAGAGAACCAACTATGATGGACCTAGTAATAGGAAACTGAGGTAGACTTGTGGCTAGCATTATCTAACCCAGAGTCAATGCAAATAACTTTGAAATCCCACATAGTATCATGTTTATAGCCAGGTAATCAGAATTTCATGGTTTAGCTTTAAAAGATTGTAATGAACATTTGCAAACTTTCCTTGATACATGACATTTTTAGAAGCAATGAGGTTTTAGAAGATGCAATTAAGCTTAAGCTTTTTCATTTTTCCTTTAGAGATAAATCCAAAGCTTAGTTATCAACACTTTAGTCTGGTTCCATTACTATATGGGATAATTTAATGAAGTAATTCTTAGCTAAAATTTTCACATCTTCCAAGGTAGCAAAGATGAAAATCATGTTTAGCTCATTTATGCAGTATGATAATGAAAGTCTATACGAGGCTTGTGAGAGACTTAGATGCTTGTTAAGTGTCCTGCCCATAGATTCAATACGTGGCAACAAGTGGATATTTTCTGCACTAGTCTTACACCTTTGAATCGTATCACCATTATGTTGTGGCTGGAGGTAATTTTATGAAGAAGACTCTGACCGAAGCCTAGAATTTGATTGTGGAGATGGCTACAAATAGCTTTCAGTACAATTCTGAATGTCGTCCAAGGAAGCCACATGACATTCATGCAATTCATGATATAGTAGCTCTTGTAGCTCAAATAGAAGTACTGAATAAGAAGATAGATAATTTGGTGAGTGGAGCTGGGAGTAGTACTCATAGAATTAAGTGTGAGAGTTGTCATACTTCTCATTCATCATTAGAGTGTCAAGAAGGTAATCCTTTTACTCATGAACCAGAGCAAGCCTAGTTTGTTGGCATTTTCAATAAACAAATAAGAATCCCTTATTTAAACATTTATAATCCTGGTTAGAGGAACTATCCAAACTTTTCATAGATTAACAATTATAACTACTAGTAATCACTACAAAAACCTTAAGCCAACCTTTAAAGAGCACCTCCACCTATCTTTAAAACCAATCAATCTCTAAGAGAATCACCTAGTTTTGAAGAGAAAGTGCTTAAATATATTCAATCTAATGAATCAAGAATGCAAAATTATGAGGTGTTTATAAAGAATATGGAGACTTAAGTTGGGTAAATTGCACAACTCTTACAAGAGAGGCTATTAAGTAAGTTACTTAGTATTACTGAAGCCAACCCTCGGGAACATGTCAAGGTTATTATTTTGAAGAGTGAAACAGAGGTCGAGAATGAAAAGTGAAGCAAGGAAAGAAAGGAAAGAAAGTATTGGTAGAGGAAGAAAAGAAAGAAAAATAAACAGAAGATGACATAAGAGAGAGAGTTGAAGAGAAAGAGAAGGAAAATGAATATGATAGAAGAGAGAGAGCAAAAGAGAAGAAGAAAGAGAAGGAAGTTGAGGGTGAAAATTCTTATAAGCCATTTAAGTTATTTTCTGATCCAAATGTACAACCTTATAAACCTAGGATTCCATATCCTCAAAGGTTGAAGGATACAAATCTTAATAAGTAATTCAAGAAATTTTTTAAAATTTTTAAGAAATTGCATATCAATATCCTGTTTGCCGAGATCATTGCTCAAATGTACTCTTATGTGAATTTTTTTAAGGAAATGCTATCTAAGAAGAGAAGAATTAAGGAGTATGAGACAATTAAACTTAACGAAGATTGTTCTACTATCCTTATAAATAATTTACCTCTAAAACTCAAGGACCTCAGTAGTTTCACCATTACTTGTACAATTGGTAGCTTATAGATAGATAGGTCTCTGATGGACATTAAATTAATAATTAATTTAATGCCCTTTTCTATCTTTAAGAAGTTAGAATTAGAAGAGACTAAACCAATTATAGTCTTATTACAGCTGGTTGACAAATTAGTTATCTATCCAAGATGAATCATTGAGGATGTGCTTATGAAGGTTAATAAATCGATCTTTCCTTTTGATTTCCTTATTTTGGATATGGAAGAGGACAACTTGGTGCCCATCATTTTGGAAGGCCATTTATGGCTACTACAGGGGCACTAATTGATGTACAATAAGGAAAGTTCATTCTTAGACTTTAGGATGAGGAGATTGAGTTTGATGTATTCAAGACAATGAGACATCCCTCCACTTTTTATTCATGAAACTTCATTGGTGTGAATTCCATTCAAGATGTTCTGCTCAAGTATCTTTGTTCAAGTCCCTTGCAAAAGGCATTAATCCATTCATTTTCTATTGAATTAGAGGAAACGGAAGTCAAAGAAGTGTTAATAAAATTAAAAGTTGGAAAGAAACCTCTAGTTGGATAATATAAGAGGTTTAAGCCTTTAAATATACTAATAAAGTCCCTTCCAAATTCGTCAATTGAAGAGCCACTGATTGTTGAGCTTAAACCTCTTCCCTCACATTTAAATTATGCCTTTTATGACCTCCATCACAATTGCTTATGATTATTTCATCTTCATTAACTTATATGATGGAGAAGAGATTGTTAAGAATGCTTCAAGAGCATCAAAGTGCAATAGGATAGACCTTAGCTGACATAAAGGTTAAAGTCCTTCTATTTCCACTTATCAACCTTAGTCCAACCTCAGTGCATGCTAAATCCAAATATGAAGGAAGGGGTAAAGAATGAAATAGTAAAACTCTTAGATGTTGGTATCATCATTCTTATTTCTGATTCCACATGGTTAATCCAGTTCAAGTGGTACCTAAGAAAGGAGGAAGAATTGTTAAGAAGGATGAGTAAGAAGAATTGATTTCCACTAGGAAAGTCACGGGATGTTGTATATGCATTAACTATTGTAAGTTAAATGACACCGCTCTAAAAAATCAATTTCCTTTACCCTTCATCGATCAAGTTATTGACGGATTGGCTAGACATAGTTTTCATAGGGCTTTAGATGGGTACAATGGATATTTGCAAATTCATACTACTTCTAAAGACTAAGAAAAGATGAAATTTACCTGTCTTTATGGCACCTTTACTTATAGACATATACCTTTTGGCTTATGTAATGCTCATGCCACTTTTCAGCATTGTATGGTAGCTATTTTTACTAATATGATAGAGACTTATATCGAAGTTTTTATGGATGATTTTTTTTATCTTGCACATCATTTGATGTATATTAGAAAATCTGGAGAAGGTATTGAAGAGATGTGAGGAGTCCTATTTGGTAATAAATTGGGAAAAATACAGTTTCATGGTGTAATTCGAAGTAAAGGAAGTAGATCTAGTAAAAGTTGAAGTAATTTATCATCTTCCACTACTTAATTCAGTTAGACCAATTCAGAGATTTCTAAGACATGCTAGATTCTATAAGTGCTTTATTAAGAATTTTTTAAAGATATCCAAGCTCTTTAATGAGTTGTTGACCAAGGATGTAATTTTTAATTTTGATAATAAGTGTATACGTTCTTTTCAGCTATTAAAATAGAAACTCACTAGTGCACCTATTTTAGTATCGCCGATTGGTCTCTTCCATTTGAGTTTATATGTAATGCAAGTGCTTTATAGTTGGTACTACTCTTGGGTAAAGGCATGGAAAACTCTTCCATTCAATTTACCATGCAAATCGTACCTTGAATGATGTCTAAATAAATTACACCACTACTAAGAAAGAGATGTTAGATGTAGTGTTTGTTTTCGACAAATGATGGTTCTATTTAGTGCTTTCAAAGGTCATAGTTTATACGAAAAACCCAGCTTTGAAATACTTGATGAATAAATGGGATGCTAAGCCACAATTGATTTGATGAGTTCTCCTTTTATAGGAGTTATCTCGTTTGGATGAGATAGTGATGGAGAAAGAAGCGGACCAAGACATAAAGGAGGTCTTTTCTTAAGAGCATTTATTAGTCATTGTTACTTTTCCATGTTATGTGGATATTGTTAATTACTTAACTGGTAAAGTTCTACCTCCTAATTTTTCATAACAACAAAAGAAGAAGTTGTTTTCAGAGTTAAAGAGATATCTTTACTATGACCTTTTTTTATACAAAATATACTGATAGAATCATTAGGAGATGTGTGGTTGATAAGGAAATTCCCTTCATTTTAAATCATCGTCATTCTCATAAGACTAGAGGCCATTGTAGACCCACTAGAACTACACATAAGGTGTTAGAGTGCAGTTTCTACTAGCCTACCTAATTTAAGGATTTATTTTAATTTTTTAAATACTTTGAAAATTGCCAAAGGGTTGAAAATATATCTAGAAGACATGAAAGACACTAAAAAACATTTTGGTATGTAAAATTTTTTATGTTCTAGGTATCGACTTCATGAGACCTTTCCCTACGTCATATTCCAACCAATACATTTTGGTTCCTGTGGATTATATGACCAAATGGGCTGAAGTAGTTGCACTTCCAACTAAGATACAAGAGGTATATTTTAGTTTTTAAAGAAAAATATTTTTACACGATTTGAGATACCAAGAGTAATTATAAGTGATGGGGGAACACCTTTTTATAACAAACAATTTGATTCCCTTTTGACTAAGTATGGTACCACGGATAAAGTTTGTACACCATATCATTCTCAAACTAACGATCAAGTTGAAATTTCAAATTGAGAAATTAAGAGAATTCTAGAAAAGACCATTAGCTTTTCAATAAAGGATTAGTCATTGAAGTTGGACGAAGCTTTGTGGGTTTATCGAACTACTTTCAAGACACCTACAAGAATGTCTTCGTATAAGTTGTTTTATGAACAGGCTTGTCATTTACCTATTGAATTAGAACATCATACATATTAGACCATTAATTTTTTTAACTTTGACTCGAGGAAAGTTAATGAAGAAAGGATTTTTTAATTGAATGAGTTGGATGAGTTTCGTGAGTCAAACAATGGCACAATAAGCACATTATTTAAAGAGAGATCAAAGTTGTACCAAGATCTTAGTTTAAAATTCAAGATTAAAGATGTTTCCTGGAAAGCTGAGATCAAGATGGACATGCCCTAATGAAGTGACCAAAGTTTATCCATTTAGAGCAATTAAAATAACCAATGGTCACTCAACTTTCAAAGTGAATTAACAAAGAACAAAGTTGTATGTTCCTAGTTCAGTATGTTTTCAATAAAATAGTATGCTTTATGCATGCTTTGGTGTGTTTTCTTTTAGTGTATTTTGGTGTGTTTGTTTT
>JAOXYD010127568.1:0-11049 GCA_028565735.1 Pinacopodium congolense | reverse complement strand
GCTTCAGGAGCAGCCAGCACTGATCCTTCCATGGATGCGGTTGAACCTGTGGTCTTCTTTCCCAACATCACATGTCTTCGACTCTCTTCTCTCCTTACCTCAGCAAAAACTTCACCAATTGAAGGCAGGGGATTTCTTCAAATTATTCGGCCACGGATCTCATCATACTCAACATTTAGACCTGTAAGAAATTTGAAGATTCGGCCAGTATCCACTATCTTCTTGTACTGGTTGCAATCATCATTTGATTTCCACTCATAATTGTTGAATAAGTCTAGGTCCTGTCAAATTCGTTTAAGAGAATTGAAATACTTTGTCACAGAATCCTCACTTTGACAAATTTCCCCAAGTCATATGGTCAACTTGTAAACTTGGGATTGATTTCCAAGATCAGAGTACATTTCAAAAACATTGTCCCATAATTCCTTAGCTGTAGAGTAACACAGGTAGTTTGCACTTATCTCTTCAGTCATGGAATTGACTAATCATGTCATTACCATTGAGTTTTCAGCATCCCAAATGGCATAGGTTTTGTCATTCATGTCAGATTGCTTAGTATCACCTGTGATGTAGCCAATCTTTCCTCTTCCTCGGAGATACATGCGAATAGATTGTGACCATCGAAGAAAATTATCACCATTTAGTCGGATTGTAGTAATCTGAATGGGATGGTTTTCAAATAGATTTCTCTGAGGTTCGGACTGAGATGGTTGAAGAGGCTGACTTGTCCCAGATGTGACTTCATACATTTTAGAGATAAAAAGAAAGAAGATTCAAACCTAGGATTTTTTGCTCTGATACCATAAAAAAATAGTGAACAAAAAAATATAAGAAGGCTGAATACTTTCTCTATTGATGTACAGCTATTTAAAGAGTTTAATAAGAAACAAGAAAGGCAGCTAATCTTCCTAATTAAGGAGAAATATACTAGTCAACTAACTACCCTAATATGGAAGAAAATAAGAAAAGATCCCTAAGATTACTAATACAGCTCATAAACTTCTAAATATAGAGTATAACAACTATGGTACATAATCATAAATATTTACGAGATCTTTCAACACCTCTAAATAAAGAACCGATGAGTTTCTAAAGAAAAAACTTAAGACAGGAACACAACAAAGAAAAACCATTGGTAGTGTTTTCTATATGGTCTTATGACCAAGGATTTTTAAAGTAAGAAACTAATATGGCACTAGAGTGAGAAAACAGATGATGTTTTAGTTGTTTCCTTTATTTGGTCACCATAAATATGGATGTCGGTAAGGCTTAGATGGCGATGGCTTGGACTGTCACTTATAAAGAGAAACAAGCCTTAACGAAAAAAAGAAAAAAGAAACTGACGCAGGCATAAGGAAGAAGACAGCATGCACCTTATTTAGCTATCAGATGCCAACGTCTAACTCATGTAGGGCACTCGTTCACCTGGTTTTCTAGGCCTAGGATGTGTTTAAGCATCATTGGCCATGATTTTTCAAATGTTATGGTCAAAACATGGCCAAGACAGCTTATAAATTTGGACTTAGGCCTAGAGTTATAGATCTGTTAGGTTTTTTAACTATTTATGGTCAAATTAAGACTTTTATTTCGAGTTTATAAATTTTTATTTTAAACCCTTATTAAAGAATTTTTATTTTGAATCCTAATTGGTTAATTAATTAATGAAATAATTTATTATTTATTTTTGGATTTGTATGCATAAATGTTACTCATATTTTTCAATGCATAATATATTTTTAAAAATTAGTCCATATTTTTTTTAATTGGTACTTTGAATATTTTATATTGTGTCAATATAAAGGTGTGAACTTAAAATTTTGTTATTGAATCACTAGGTTGTAATATAGGCCAAGTAGGAGATTGTTAGGTTATTTCATAATCTAGTGCCCCATATGACTTAATGGATTAATTCTAACTAAATGGGCCTAGTATGATGGTTAGTAGGCATTAAAGACTCATTAGAATTAATGGGCTGCAAGCCCTTTCTCTCTCCCTTTTAACTACGTACAAATCTGTAATTGATATGTGTAGACATATAGAAACAAGCTTCTGAACAATCAAGAAACTATGAAAAGCATAAAGGTAGAGAAGGAATTAAGCCAAATTTACAATCAGTATAGAACAAGGTATGATATTAACATGTATGATGTGTTAATCGATCCGTAATAGCTTTCAATAGTCATTTGTTTATCTTCTCATTTTAAAGCTTGCTTAAGTTTAACAACTCATTGCAATTAAAATATTACTTGTATTTTGGTAATTCATCATCACTAGATATTTTATTTTACGGGGTTCGTTTGGTTCAACTTTTTATTTTTTTTATTTTTGTATTGTGGGTTTCCATTAGTTTTTATGTGTTATTATCATCATTTTGTGTTTTTAATTTGTTATTTGTACATTGTTGTTATTGGTTTCTATATTTAAAAAATATAAATAGAAAATAGAAACGAAAACCCAACTAAACGGGGCCTAGGAATCAAATTTTCACTAATTTGTTTATTTCATTAATTCATTATTAATTTACCATTCTCATTATTACTATATTGATTTGTAAAGGAAAGTATAGAGGCTAGTAAAACTATATGTATGCCAACATGGAACTTGGCTCCAAGCAACTAGATAATAAAATAAAATAGTAAGGGCTTGTATATAAATGAATACAATGACACCATAAAATGCTAGAAGCTAAAACCAAACAGCAACATTAAGGTAGGGGAATACATATCCAAAAATACAAATGGAAGAAAAAGGAAAACAACCTATGAAAATAGGAGCATAGGCATGTGGCCTAGGGTTTCAGGTGCCACTTTATACTGATCGGTACCAATAAAAAAACAGAATGGTACTTATAGGTCTCGCTCTAGAGGTTGGTACTAGTCAGTACTGATCATTCTAATAAGTACCGGCCAATACTTAAGTCCCAGTGCAATACGGGCAAAAAACGAAACGGTACTTATGAGTTTTGCTTCAGGGTCAGGGGCTGGCCAATAATGACCATTCCGATAAGTACCAGCTAGTACTTTGTTCCGTTATGGTATTAGCCAGTACCAGACTCTAAAATGAAACCCATATCAAGACTTAAGTACTAGTTGGTACTTGCCAAAATGGCCAATACTAGTCTCTGGAGCGAAATCCATAAATACTATACCATTTTTTATTGGAATAATGAGTCTTAAGTAAAAAATGAAAATTTTTTCAGCCCCCCTCCAAAACATTTATGCATTTACATCTAATCTAAACACCCTTCACCTGCGTGTCACCTGCCCCTTTCCCCCTTATCAATTTCTGGTATCACTATGACACTCCCCCACCACCATGCCCCTACTTAAGTTTCTCCTCACCCATGCCACCATGTTGCCATCTGCCGGTTGCCTAATCTTTTTCTCCCTTCAGACACTGCCTTTCTCTCCTCTACTCTCACCCTCACATCTATTGCTTTCTCTCCCCTCACCAACATTATATGCTACTTTCTCTCCCATTGCTGCCTATGCTTGGTGATGACGTGCTACTATGCTACTTTCTCTCCCATTGCCACCTATGCTTGGTGACGACGTTTTACTCCACACCCATTGCACCTCTTCTCCTTCACTCCTCTCACTGTTAGGTATAATAATAATAATAGAATGTGTGATATATTATGGCAAAAATTTCATGTAATTCTTTGTTAATTGATGCTGAATTCGTTGTTATTAAGCTCAATTTCATAGGATTTATAATTGATATCTAAAAAAATGCCTTTTCTAAATTTCAATTCACACTGGTCAGAAATTCCTAAAATCACTACTAATTAAGAATTGTAGAACATTCTCCATAATTATTTTAGGATGATGAATTCTTTATTGATTTATTCAACTATCTCCCTATAATTCATACTATATCTAATAACTACCGAATTGAACTACTTTAAAAAATAGATCATAAGTAACATCAAAATATAGTAATTTCTACATGAGATAACTTAGGTAATCTCAAGTTTAAGGATCAATTATACAACCATCATGTTGAGGTAATCCACAGACATTAAAATAATGTTCTATTTAGGATCCTTATAATTAAGTTAGTTCAGTGAACCTATTCTCTAATAAGCACCCACATATTTGTTTAAGTGTCTCCAGAATTTAATTTATGAGTCCAATTACTTTCTTTATAAGAAAGAAACAAAATGTGTGCTAGTCTAATTATTCCATCAATTCCCTATCTTGATGAAACTATTACTAGGAATATTTAGGAATAATACAAAAATACAATTAGAATATTATAATTATAATCTCATTATAATTTCTAATTACATAATAATTATTTCATGGATTTTATCTTTATGATTAATAACTAAATATAATTAACAAATACATAAAGATAAATAATACCTTTTATTGAATAAAAAATACAATGTCGTACATGTAAATTACAACCAACAGATTGACTGCAAGGGTATAAACTAATAATCTTCTAGTTACACTAAATCCAATTACTTATGCATCTAATACCACATCCATCCATGTGTTTATCATGCCTCTTTTAAGATAATAGCTTAGTGAGAGGATCTGCAAGATTCTCTTTAGTGGGAACTCACTTTATCAAAATGTCTTTTTGCTCCACTATCTTGTCGATTAAGTAAAACTTTTTAAATACATGCTTAGATCATTGATGAGACCTTGGCTTCTTCGCTTGTGTAATAGTGCCATTGTTGTTATATTATAGTACTATCAAGTCAACAATACCAAAAACTACTATAAGTTCAGTGATGAACTTCTTGGTCAAAACTACTTCCTTTAGTGTCGATAAAACTACAATATACTAAGCCCCAATTGTTGAATCTACAATAGTTGGTTGTTTGAATTATTTTAACTAACGGCATCACGAAAAAGAGTAAAAATGCACCTTGAATGCAATCTACCATCAACTTAATTAGATTGGAAACTAGCATTCGAATAACTTTGAATTCTTAACTCAGCTCCTCCATAGATTAAGAAAATATCTTTTGTTCTTCTTAAGTACTTTAAGATATTTTTAACGGCTTTCTAATAACCCTCATCAGGATTACCTTGATATTTACTTGTTATACTCAAAATATAAGCAACATCTGGTTTTATATATAGCATCGCATACTTGATTGATCTACTTGCCAAATTATATAGAATACAATCTATTCTATTTCTCTTTTCTTCTATCTTGGGACACATACTCTTGGAGAGAGAAATTTCATGCCATGTGGTAAGAATCATCTCTTAGAATTCTCCATGCTAAA
This sequence comes from Pinacopodium congolense, assembly GCA_028565735.1. NCBI lineage: Eukaryota > Viridiplantae > Streptophyta > Magnoliopsida > Malpighiales > Erythroxylaceae > Pinacopodium > Pinacopodium congolense. The sequence goes on along the minus strand of JAOXYD010127568.1, from coordinate 5,801 downwards.
CCTATTAGCACTTTATCTATGTATGAGGCTTAAAACAAACCAATCAACCTCTTTGATCTATCTTTATAGATCTTGATACCTAGTATATAGGCTATATCTCCCATATCCTTCATAGAGAAGTTCTTAGATAATCATATTTTAATAGATTGAAGCATTGAAATGTCATTTTCAATAAGCAACAACTAATAAAATCCTTATGGATTTAAGCATTGTTACTAGCAAAAAGGTTTCATCAAAATTAACTTTTTGTTTTTGTCTATAACCTTTTACCACTAGCTATGTTTTGTACGTATGTATATTTCCATCTATCTTAGTTTTTCTTTTAAAAACCTACTTGTAACCAATAGGTACAATACCTTCAAATGCATCCATTAAAGTTTATACTTGGTTAGTGTATATGGACTTCATTTTGGATTTCATGGCTTCTTTCTATTTTAAGGAATCAATGTTTGATATTACTTTCTTAAAATTAGTAGGTTCATCATCTATGAGTGAAATATCGTCACTCAAGTGTCAACATGTAGTCTAATAGGAGGACGATGTACCCTACTAGAGCATTACGGACTATGTATTTTTTTGAACCATTGGTTATACATCTATTGTATCAACTTATGGTTCTTATTTTACTTGGATGTGTATTTGTGGTTCTAGAAACTTCTCTAAGTTCCACCTTACTTCCACAAATTTTCTTGAGAACAAATTCTCTTTCTATGGAGGTAGCATGTTTTGAGGAAAATATATTTTAGTCCAAAGAATGATAAAATTGATATCCAAAACTATCTTTTAGATATCCCACAAACTTGCATTTATCTGATTTAGCCTCAAACTTATCAGATATTGTACACTTCATATAAGGATTACATCCCCAAATCTTTACGTGTAATAATCTTGGTTATTACCAGTTCATTTCTCATACGAAGTCTTATCAATAGATTTTGACGAAATTCTGTTTAAAAGGTAAGTAGTAGTTTCAAGAGCATATCCCTAAAAAGAAATCAGAAGAACTGCATGACACATTATGGAACATATCATATATAATAAAGTACGGTTTCTCATTTTAGATATTTCATTATGTTGTAAAGTTCTAGGAGGAATCCATTGTGAGAGAATCCTATTCTCTTTTAAGTAACCTAGAAACTCATAGTATAAGTACTTGCCAACTCGATCAGATCTCAGTATCTTAATACTTTTACTAGTTTGTTTATATACTTCAACTTTAAATTCTTTAAACTTTTTCAAGTGCTTCAGACTTGTATTTCATTAAATATACAGAGTTATATCTTAAATGGTCATCTACGAATGCAATGAAATAGGAATATCTACCTCTAGTTTGAGTAGACACAGGGTTATATACTTCTAAATATATAAGCTTTAACAGTTCATCGACATGTCCCTTTCCACAAAAGGATAGTTTAGTATCAAACAAGATTAATAAGTTTCATATAATTCATAATAAAAAAATCAACATATTGTTCCTTATGTAACTTTGTAATTTTTGTTTCATTAAAATGACCTAACCTACAATGTCATAAATAAGATGGATTTTGGTCATTTAACTTCCTTTTCTCGCTATTTATTTTTAATATTGGCCTTTTAAGATTTAATTCATACAAACTATTTATAAGTAAATTAGATCTATAATAAGCATAATCTTTATAAAAAGAACAACTGTTGTTCTTAATACTAAAGACAAATCCATTCATGTCCAAACATGGAATAAAAATAATGTTTCTTATTATAACGAGAACATAACAATAATTATCTAGTTCGAGTACAAGGCTAGAAGGCAAAGTTAAACTATAAGTTTCTATAACTAATGTAGCAACTCTTGCTCCATTGTCGACTCGTAAGTCCACATCTCCTTTACTCAACAATTTACTATACATTAATACCTGCACATTGTTACAAATGTAAAAACCACATTCGATATCTAACACCTAAAAATGTGAAATCGAAGTAGAAAGATTGATTTCAATTATAAACATACCTAAAGATAAAGCTTCCTCTAGCTTCTTTTCTTTCAAGCTAGTAAGATAAGCTTTGCAGTTCCTCTTCCAATGTCCCTTAAGCCTATAATGGAAACAGTTGCCCTTATCATTCTTCTTTTTAACACTGCCCGATGGCTTTGCTACTTTAGTAGAATCCTTTGGTTTCTTATTCTTATTCTTTTGAATATTCTTACCCTTATTTTTAGAAGAAGAAGGGCTAACAACAAGAACAGAATTGGATTCCTTATTAAGGCATCTTTCAGTAGTCTTGAGCAAGTTCAATAGTTTAGTCAATGTCACATCCTATTGTTTTATGTGAAAGTTCATTATAAATTAAAAAAAGCTTGAGGTAAGAGATTGGATCACTAAATTAATGCTCAACTCATGGTTTGTGACATAAACTTATTGGTCTAATTTTTAAATGTAGCCAATCGTTTTCAATACATGTAACTCCACTAAAGATTTGGGTGCCATCCTATATTGAAATAGAGCTATAACAGTCTTAAATCTCTCTACCTGACTTTATGCGCCAAACAACTCTTGAAGATACATAAACATAATCCTAGCATTCATTTTTTCATGTTACGTCTGAAGCTTGGGAGACATGCTAGCTAACATTACACATGTAACCTATTCATTATCATCCATATGATAATGATAATTCTTCCAATCATCATCAGCAACATCTTCCACAAGTTTAGGAGTCAAGAATGTACAATTTATTTTCTTACCTACGAAAAATTCTTATGTTACATAGCCAGTCTGAAAAGTTTAATTCAGTCAATTTGTTTGCATCTATGATGCTCCTTAGAGATAAGTTTGTACTCATTTGTCCACAATTGAAACGTAAAATGGCAAAAATTAATTTATGTCGCAAAACCAAATAAATAAGGGCTTTTAAAAAAATATTTGGTTACTCCCACTATTTTAAACTAACTAATAACTCTTATTATTAATTCAAGAAATTATCACATAATTTTCCAGTAAGTTAAGATCCCATTATAATTTAATTAATTTTGAATTTGTTCAACAAATCAACTAAAATAAAATTAGATAGATAATATATTATTAATCACATTCCATGTAATTTCTAAATCTATTAGGTGAAAATTTTTTGCCAAAACATATTTTATATGTGATTCGTAACCTGGCCTTTAACTTGATATGATCATGAGTTTGATCATCCAAATAATATAAATTTAGTTAAATAAGACCCATCGTTATATGACTAAGCATATTTAGGTTAAAGAGGCATTGAGTTTGCTTAATAATCCTTACAACAAACAGAACTCTATTTTAATTCTATAACAATGGAAGACATTATTTATGTTCTAAACATATACTTAATATTTTAATGAGGAATTTAAAATTTTCTTGATCTCATTCTAATTCATATAATCTCATTATATTAATTTATCGAACATAATATTTTTATGAAAGATAATTAAAGTATTTTGTTTGATTCTAATGATTGATTTGATAAAAAAATTAATTTAATATAAAAATTAACTCTTAAAAATTAAACTAAATTTCACATTTATTACTAATAAATAAAAAACTCCTTAAAAAACAATTTTCAAAAATTAGAAAATACTTTTTCTAAATTTATTAGGATTTAAACTAATTTAATATTGATACTACTAAGAAAATTAATTTAATAAAAATTAAAACAATTTTAAAAATTAAAAAAAATGAGAAAAGGCTGCTGACACGTGTTTGCCCTTACCGGCCAGAATGTTTGGGCTACAGCGTATGCGCCCCTTCGTTCCTATGCTAAAGTCTTTTTTTTTATTTATTTCTATTTTGCCTTGCTCTCCTTTGTTGCTTCAGACTTACCCATGCCATTGCCATCTAACTACCTTACTGCCAAAACCTATCCTGCCATTGGCAAGCTTGCCACCGGTAAAACACGATCGCTAGTGGCAACATTTGCCACTTGTGCTGACAACGACAGCCTGCGGCTGCCATCACCACTGGTTGGTCGACCCTTTGAGTCCATCACACAGTGATTTTTATTTCTACTTGATGAACACTGATGCAAACCGAACCATCATAGTAAATACAGTAAATGCATAGTTATGCATTCAAAGAACCAAGATAAACAACCGATGTTAAATTAATGAAAAAAACTTTTTGATCCAAAAGGTTTTTTATTACAAGGAATTGAAACATTTCAGTAAATGTGTGAGTAATGGCATGAATAAAGAATAATGAACCACACAGCTCCAGTTTTTTAGGAAACAACCAATTTGAGAATCTAAGAATTTGAAAGGATCAAAACAAAAAAAAAATTTCAGAAACCCATGAATCATTATTCATCAAATTTCCAAAAACAAGAACATGCTTTTCACTTACGGAAAAAAAGGATCAGATATAAGACTATTTCCAGAACTTATATGAACATCGTATATTATTTCTAGAAACTTATACTAGGCAACAAAAACATGATTTCCATAACCAAAAACATGGACACTGACCATTTCTAGAATAATTCCAGATTTTCATGGGATAGACATTACTTGCTGATTCACAATTCAGACATAGGTAGTAGCATCACATCTAACATGAGCATAAAACAGTTCTAGAACTTTTCCAAAACAAAATTTCAGCAAAATTCTAAGGAACAACACATATTTTCCTTTTTAGTAACAATTGAAAGAAAAGAAAAACAGATAAATGTTGCCATTTAAACATATAATGAGTTAAAATTTACATGGAACACTTCTATAATAAAATAAGAAGTCCATTTCTAAAACAACTTCTAGAAACCCAAAAAATATTCTATCAATTCAATGAACTTATTTAATCTATAAGATCAGTTAGTTTCTTCATAAGAGATAAACAAAACGTGTGCTAATGTAATCGTTTTATTAATATTTCCATGTTGATGAAATTATGACTATGAATATTTTAGGAATAATATAAAGATACAATTCAAATTTCATAATTATAAATTCATTATAATTTTTTATTATATAATAATTATTTCAAGTATTTTATTTTTATGATTAATAACTAAATATAATTAACAAACACATAAAAATAAAAAATTTCTTTTATTAAATAAAAATACAATATCATATATGTAAATCACAACTAAGATATTGACTATAATAGTATAAACTAACAATATATATATATATATATATATATATAAATGTATGTATGTTTATGAGGTACAAATCTTAATTTGGACCTTTGATTCAAAATCAATTCATAATCTGACGGTCTAAAAATATCAATGGACATATTTGTGTCCGTCATGTATCTTGAAAGCTTATTAGGGGTCATTTGGTATTACTGTGGGTTATGATTCTTAGTTATAGTTTTGATATAGAGTTAATATCACAATACTCCATGTATTTTCATGATTTATCAAATACTCTCTTGTGTTTTTTAAAATATCAGAGACCCCCTGTATTTTAACAAAATTATCAAATACCCTCATAAAATTATTTAGGGCTGACTTAGCGCTGATGTGGCAGCTGACATGGTGGGTTGACGATGCTGATGTGGCGAGTTGACCGTGCTGACGTGGCAGTGGTGACTGGGCATATGTGTTAACGTGGTTGCTGACGTGGCGAGTGACGTGACTGCTGTTGTGGCAGTTACTGTACATGGGGTGTTTGATAAAAATAAAAAACATAGGGGTTATTTGATAAAAAATAAAAAATATAGGGTTTTTTTGAAAAAAATGAAAAATACAGGAATTTTAAAAAAAATGAAAAATACAGTAATTTTTTGAAAAAAATAAAAATTATTAAGATAAAATTTTTATAATTAAGAATAATTAAAATAACCATTTCAATGAGA
>JAOXYD010127557.1:0-11049 GCA_028565735.1 Pinacopodium congolense | reverse complement strand
AATGGGGGGAGGAAAAACAAATCCTACGGGTTGGATTGCTCGTGTGTCCACGGGGAAAATCCCTGGTTTGGGAAAGAATGGAAGTTTACTTATAGAGCTCTAAATGCTATAAAATTTACAAGTTATTAGAACAATGTTGAAAAAAGCTACCTACAAAGTATCACGTCAATTGGATGAAGAACTAAGAAGATATGAAGAAAATATCAAGTGGTTATGCAAGCTGTCAACACAGGCATTAGTCCACCGAATGAGTTTGTTCAAGACATCAGTCAACCAAATGAAGACAGTCTACTAAATAAGGCAAAGCTAGACCGATTCAAGCAATAGATCAAAGGAATGATACCATCAGTCGACTGAAAGAAGTCATTCGGTTGACCGAACATGAAGAATATACAATGGTAAGTTGACAATAGGAAGATTTGCAACAAATATATTATTAAATGAGAAGAATATTGGAGCAATGGCTATTTGGCCTTGGAAGACTATAAATAGATGGGTTTTTGTGTTGTTTTCGTATCCAAGAAGGATAGAAAGTGTTTATACATTATTTTGAGTGCTCTTAAGTGTATATGAGCTATTGGTGAAGTTGTGGTTAGATATTTTTATGGGGGTTATTCTTGAACCTTGAAAAAGAAGAGTGTGAGGTTCTACTTTAACATTAGAAAACGTATTATTATGAGGTTATTCTTGAGCCTATAAAAATTATTGTATTGTATACTCTTTTTGATTACAATAAGAACAAAATTTCAACAGCGGTGTTGGGGGCTGGATGTAGGGCAAGTGGATTGCGCCGAACTAGAATAAATCATTTTTGCCTCTTCTTTGCTTTCTCTTTTATTTTTATGCGTTTAATTTACTTGTTTAATTTATTGTTGTTATTTAATTTGTACAATTAAATTATTACTTAGCTTTCGCATTTAATTAAAATTGATAAAGAGACTCGGTTGATAATATTGAAAACAATTTCTTAAAACCTAATTCACCCCCCCTTAAATACCATTTAGGGCCAACATCTAGCATAAAATTAAGCTGGTTACCTTTCACATATTTAGGTTTTCAAATTTTCTCTAAGCATCCAAGTAGAGCTAACTTCTCAATGTTTCTTGAGAAAATTCATTACCACCTCTCAACCTAGAGTAACAAACAGCTTTCCACAATAGGAAGAATTTAACTCCTTAATTCTGTCATTAATAGCATGCATATATACTAATCTACTTACATTGCCTTTCTTGCCAACATTGTCAAGTCCGTTGAACAACTTATGAAACGGTTTCTCTTATCTGTTGTTAGGGGCCAAATTGATTGAGTTGTTATTAATTATTTATTAAATTATGGCCCCTAATTCAGTTTTTAAATGTCTAATTTATGTTTTATAACATTTAATTTTCAGGAAATGAAGATTATTTTGTGAATTTTGAATATTAAAACAATAAATGAAGCAAAATGTCACTTTTTAGAACCAATACGTGGGTTTAAAGAGACCCCCGAATTGCTCATAGAGACCCCTATATAAGGGCCGTGATTTAAGATCAATACAGTAGGCTTAAGGTGCTTTATTGCCTCTAGTTAACCTGCTATACTGGAGGTCAGACAAACATAGCACCACTAAACCTCTAAAATTGTGACTTAGGCATGTTCTCTATTAATATTGCTTTTTAGAAGGACTAAGGAGGTTCTGATAAGGTACCAAAAGAAGAAAAAAAACAAGGAGACACACATTCAATCAAATAAAATCATATATAAGTTTAGAGAGAGTGGCTTTAACTTCTCTTTACCTTGTTTGAAGTAGATCTTAGGCTTCAAACACCTTTGTTTCAATTTTGAAGTGGTTTTCTGATTTTCTAAATAGCTGACTTTTTGTTAACACCTTATTCTGAGTTTGAAGATCGACTTAGGGGGTTTTCTAACTCATAATACTTGTTACATTCTCATGTTTTATAATTGATCAAGAATAGTGTGCTTAAACTTACATCTTTTCATTTTCTTTGATTCTCATGCAAGTTTGTTCAAAATTTGGAGCTATGTTGAAGTTCATATCATATTGAGGAGTCTATAAAGCATCTAGAAGTTGTTCTTGGTGTTTTGTAACTTCTTAAACTTGTTATTGAAGCTCATTTATTAAAATTTGTCAAAGTATGTTACTTAAGTTCTATATTGTGCATGCCTTGATCAATATGTGTAGCTAAATTACCTTTTATGCTGAGACTTGAGAAAATCTAACGAGTTTGAGAAATCAACTTAGTTTGTTAGAACACATAATGAACAACACAAATTAATCAATGAATGACCAAATTTTGATTTTTTATAACAGTTAGAGATCTGAGATTGCAAATGTAGAAATCAACCTTTTGAAATTAAAGCTTATTAACTTGATTTAATGCATATGTAAACTTCAAATTAAGATTAATGGAGGAAAAGCAAAGTTTTAACTATAGCTTTGATTTGATTTTGTGAAGAAACTCTAAATTAACCCTTAAAATTGTTTAAAGTTCAATTAAATCATCAATCACCTAATCCTGAACTAATTTTCACATTTGGTAACTTTAAAATTTCTTTTAAAGCAATTAAAAATTCATTTTCAAGTGTTTAAGCTAGGTTAGAGTAGTTTACCATTGTTTCAAGTTTTTAATCAAATTATTTGGACTTTCCTAGATAAATGTGATCTAATTAACCATGTAATTTATCATTTCCCCTTTGGGATCAACATTGACGGTTTAAAAGACTCCACTTTATTACATATTCAATAGGTAAACTTGCCTTAATTACGTTGGTTTTCAAATTGAAATCGTTTAAATCATTTAAAATTTCATAATCACCGAACCAACTCACAATAAATTTTTGGAGCCATTATCGAGGAAAGATAGGCTTAAAACATTTGCTATTTGTTTTAGTTTGTGTTATCTTGTTTCCTTATAATTATCTTATTTTCCTTGTTTTTTTATTTTCCTTTTTTTAGTATTTTATTTAATTTTGTATGCATACTTGGGGATGAAATCCTAAGTCAATAGACTTTGATCCAGAACTTCATCATATGTTAAGAAGGAGAAAGAAAAAAGCTTAAGGGTCGACATCCGATCCTTTAGAAGTAGGAATATCTAGTGATACAATATCAGAATATGTAGAGATTGATCCTATAGAACATGTAGTTGTTAGACCTCAAGTAAAAAATAAAGAACCAATTATAATGGAATTAGCATTGGGAAACAGAGTTAGACCTGTGTCTAGTGTTATTTTACCAAGATTCATTGCAAATAACTTTGAAATCCCACATAGGATAACCGACTATATTGGAATTAGCATTGTGAAATAGAGGTAGACCTATAACTAGCATTATTCTCCTTAGAGTCACTACAAATAATTTTGAAATCCCACATACTATATTATCTTTATAGTTAGGTCCTCATAATTTGGAGGTTCGGCTTTAAAAGATGCTAACGAACATTTACAGAATTTTCTTGACGTTTGTGATCTTTCTGAAAGCAATGAAGTTTCTGATGATACAATTAGGCTAAGGATTTTTCCCTTTTCTCTTAGAGATAAGGTGAAATAATGGTTATCAAAACTTCAATCTAGTTCCATTACTACATGGGATGAGTTAATGAAGTTATTTTTAACTAAGTTATTCCCACCAGCTAACATAATGAAGAGGAAGATTCAGATTAGCTCATGTATGCAATATGAAAATAAAATTATATATCAGTTATAGGAAAGTTTTAGAGAGATGCTTGTTAAGTTTCCTAGTCATGGATTCAATACGTCTCTGCGAGTAGATATCTTCTGCATTGGGTTAATATCTTCAACTTATAGCAACATTGATGCTATAGCAGGAGGTAATTTAATGGGCACAACTATGACTAAAGCCTACAATCTCATTGATTAAATTGATATGAATGGTTTTCAATACAAATCTGAATGCCACCTAAGAAAGCCACATGGTGTTCATATAATGAAGGACATAGTAGCTCTTCCAGCTCAAATGAAAGTACTGAATAAGAAATTAGAGAGTCTAATGAGTGGAGCTAGTAGTAGTTTTTATAAAGTTGAATGTAAAGCTGTGGTAGTACCACTCATACATCATTAGAGTGTAAAAAATATAGTCCTTTTACCCAAGAACCCGAACCGGCTCAATGTGTTGGAAATTTCAATAGGCTAAGAGGAAATCATTTCTCAACCACTTATAATCTTGGTTTGAGGAACCATTCACATTTTTTATAGAGTAATAATTAGAACTACCAGCAACCACCACAACAAATTTAAGTAAACCCTTAAAGAGGCCCTCCACCTAGCTTTAGAGTCAACCAACCTCAAAAAGAGTCACCCAATTTTGAAGAGACTATTTTGAAATACATTCACTCTAATGAGTCTGGGATGCAGAATCATGAGGCATCAATTAAGAATTTGGAGACTCAAGTTGAGCAAATTGCATCACTCTTACAAGAGAGTCTACCTAGTAATCTTCCAAGTACCACTGAAGCCAATCCTAGAGGGCATGCTAAGGTTATTATCTTAAGAAGCGGAAGAGAGGTTGAGAATGAAAGGAAGAAGGAAAAAGAGAAAGGAAAGAAACTGTTGGTGGAGAGTGAAGAATAAAAGATAATAAGAGAACATGATAGAAGAGAGAGAGCCAATGACAAACGAGAGAGGATTGAAGAAGATAGAAAAGAAAGAGGACATGACAGAAGAGAAGAAGAAAGAAAAGGAAGAAAAAGGTGAAAGTTCAGAGAAGCCACCTAGGTTTTTTTCTAATCCAGATGTGTTACCATATAAGCATAGGATACCATACCCTCAAAAATTGGAAAATACCCATCTCGATAAGCAATTTGGGAAATTCTTAGAGATGTTTAAGAAGTTTCATATGGATATCCCATTTGCTAAGGAAATTGCTAAGATGGCTTCATATGCTAAATTTTTTAAGGAAATACTATCAAAGGAGAGAAGATTGGAGGAGTATGAGATTATAAAGCTAAATGAAGAGTGTTCTGCTATCCTCGTAAAGAAGTAAACTCCGAAGCACAACTAATTTCACCATTCGTTATACAATTGGTAGTTTACAGATAGATAGGGATCTGATGGATCTTGGATCAAGTATTAATCTAATCCCCTTCTCTTTTTTCAAGAAGCAAGGATTAGAATAGATGGATCTTAGAGAAAGTATTAATCTAATCCCCTTATCTATTTTCAAAAGGCTAAGATTAGAATAACCTAAAATAATAATAGTCTCATTGTAATTAACTGATCGATTTGTAATCTATCTAAGTGAGGTCATCGAGGTTGTTTTGCTAAAAGTTGGTAAATTTATTTTCCATGTTGATTTCTTTATCTTGGAAAAGGAAGAAGAAAGAACAATTCCCATTATTTTGGGAAGATCGTCTATGGTGATGACTAGAGCACTAATAGATATACATAGAGGAATGCTCATTTTCAGATTTCAAGATAAAGAGAACGATGTTTAGTTTTTTTCAATTAATGAATCATCCCTCTACCTTGGATTCATGTAACTTCATTAGATTTCATTCTATTAGAGATGATCCATTCGAATATCTTTGTTCACACCCTCTACAAAAAACTTTGATTCATTCATGTTCTAAAGTGGAGGAAGAGGAAGTCAAAGAAGTTATAAAAAAATTAGATGTTGGAAAGCAGACTTCTAAATGGATTCAATCTATAATGTTTTATCCTTTATAAAGATCAATTCAATCCCTTTTAAGGCCATCAATTTAAGAGTTGACACCTGAACTTAAGCCTCTTCCATAACATTTGAAGTATGTTTTTTACAATACCCATAGAAATTTCCTATGATTATATTGTCATTATTAACAGATACGATGTATGAAAAATTGTTGAGAGTTTTTAAAAAGCATCAAAATGTTATAGGCTAAACCCTTATTGACATTAAAGGGTTAAGTCCTTCCATTTATACTCATATAATATTCATGAAAGAAGGATTTAAACCTTTCATCTAATCACAGCGCAGGCTTAATGCAAATATAAAGGAAAAGTTTATGAATGAAACAATTAAACTCCTGGATACTGGTATTATCTTTCCAAATTTTGATTTCATATGGGTTCATCCAGTTCAACTAGTACCAAAGAAAATAGGAACTATTATAATGACTAATGATTAAGATGAACTCATTGTCACAACTAAGGTAATTGGATGGTGTATTTATATTAATTATCACAAATCAAATGACACCACACGAGAGGATCATTTTCCTTTACCCTTCATAGATCAAATAATTGAGAGAATAGCTGGGCATAGTTTTCATTGTGTTTTAGATGGATACAGTGGATATTTTCAAATTCCTGTTGCTCCTAAGGATTAAAATTAGACAACATTAATGCATGCCTTTTGACTTGTGCAATGCGCTTACCACTTTCCAAAGTTGTATGATAGAAATTTTTGCGAATATAGTAGAAACTTGCATTGAAGTGTTTATGGATCACTTTTCAGTATTTGGAACATCATTTGATGTATGTTTAAATAAATTGGAGAAGGTGTTGATAAGATGTAAAGAAACCAATTTCTTCTTAAATTAGGAAAATTGTCATTTTATGGTATAAGAGTACATAGTTTTAGGTCACAAAATTTCAAATAAGGGAAAATAGATTAATCCAGCAAAAGTAGAAGTTATTGCTCAATTTACGACGTCTAATTCAGTTAGAGCAATTTGGAACTTTCTTGGAAATGCTACATTCTACAAGCATTTCATTAAAGGATCAAAGCCTGTTACTGAGTTATTGACTAAGGACGTTATTTTTAACATTGATGATAAGTGTATATGTTCTTTTCATTTATTGAAGGAGAAGCTCATTGACGCACCTATTTTGGTATCATTTGATTAGTCTCTTCCATCCTAATTAATGTGTGATGCAAGTGACTTTTTCAGTTAGTGTAGAACTTGGGCAAAGACATCGAAGAATTTTCCATCCAATTTATTATTCAAGTTGCCCTCTAAATGATGCTCAAAGGAATTACACCACCACCGAGAAGGAAATGTTAGCTATGGTATTTTGTTTCAACAAGTTTCGGTCTTACTTAGAGCTTTCAAAGGTTATAGTACATATATATTATTATGCTTTTAAGTACTTAACGAAAAAGCAAGATGTCGAGCCACGATTGATTTGATGGGTTCTCTTTTACAGGAGTTCGATATTGAAATCAGAGACAAAAAAGAAAGTGAAAATTTTGTGGTAAATCATTTATCTCGTTTGGATGAAACAGTGATGGAAAAAGAATAAGACCAATATATGAAGGATGTTTTACCTGAAGAGCATTTGCTAGCCATGCTTACCTTACCTTGGTATGTGATCATAGTGAATTATTTGGTTGGTACTATTATACCTTCTAACCTCTCGTACCAACACATGAAAAATTTATTTTATAAAGTTTAGAGATACCTTTGGTAGGACCTTTTTCTATAAAAGATATATGGTAATGGAATAACTAGTAGATGCATTGCTACTGAAGAAGTAGCTTCCATTTTAAGTCATTGTCATTCAATAGACTAGAAGACACTTTGGGCCTACTATAAAAGCTCATAAGGTGTTAGAGTGTGATTTTTATTGGCCTACATTGTTGAAGGATGCATTTCACTATGTTAAGTTTTTTGATAATTGTCAAAGGTCAAAAATATATCTCTAAGGCATAAGATACCACTTAATAACATTTTAGTTAGTGAAACTTTTGATGTTTGGGGCATTGATTTCATAGGACCTTTCCCTTTATCTTACTTTAATCAATATATTTTAATGGCTATGTATTATTTAATTAAGTGGGTTGAAGTAGTAGCGCTTCCAACTAATGATGTAAAAGGTGTAGTTCAGTTTTTTAAAAAGAATATTTTTACTCAATTTAGAACACTTAGAGTAACCATTTTATTCCCTCCTTTCCAAGCATGATGTGACCTATAAGATTGCTACACCCTATTGCTCCTAGACTAGTAGTTAAGTTGAAATTTTAAATTGAGAAATCAAGAAAATTTTGAAAATGACCATTAATTCTTCAAGAAAGGATTGATTATTGAACTGCATATAAAACACCCATTAGAATGGATCCTCACAAGTTGGTATATAGAAAGGATTGTCATTTGCCTGTTGAGTAAGAAAATCATGCATATTGGGTTATTAATTTTCTTAATTTTGACTCAATGGCGAAGACAGATTGATACAATTGAATAAGATTTTCCTTGATGATTATGAAATCCTAAAATTGTATAAGGAAAGAGTCAATAAATGCCATGATAAGCATATCATTTTGAGAAAATTGAAGGTGGGTAACAAGGTTTTAGTATATAATTCAATATTGAAGTTATATCTATGCAAGCGGAGATCAAGGCGGACAAGCCTATATGAAGTGACCATGGTTTATCCATTTGGAATAATTGAAGTCACTAATGGTCACTCAACATTCAAAATCAATGGGAAAAGAGTGAAATTATATGTGCCTAGTTAAGTTAAGGAGTCTGTTGAGACTCTTTCACTTTTTAATTCTCATTGACTAGGAATTATCCTCTTTAGGTAGTTAATTATTTGTGTATTTATTTTATTTTTGTGATAGGATGTAATTTTAATGTTTAAGGCCTTTTATGTGTGTTTATATAGGTTTGAAATGATTTCCTTAGTTTTTAGTGTGTTTAATTTTATTTTTGAGTGTTTTTAATTTTAATTCTAATTTAAATTGATGAACAATCTATTGAATTTTGTTAGGAAAAGGTTTGGGAAGAGTTCGATGCAAATAGGGTTAAAATTAAAGAGAAAAAGAATCAATAGAATTAGTACCCAATTGTACGACCTATTGACTGCTCTTATTAGTACCCAATTGTACAACTAATACGACGGGCTCAATATGGTAAGCTTAACATGTTGTATTACACTTCAGCCCATCGTATTACTTAATAACATGGCATCAAAAGGTTGCGTTCAGTTCAAAAATCGTCAAACCTCACTTTCCCTCTCCTTAGGCCAAACTCACCCCTTTTTCTCTGAAATCAATCGTTCTTTCTTATTTTTGCACCAAATCAAGTTTTCTTGGTGTAATTTTGTCAAAACTTTCATCCTCGATTAATTTCCAATATCAAATCACTAAAAAACTCACACAAATCTCCCACAAAATCCATAAAACTGTTCAGAATCACTATTTATGTCTTAGGTATATTTTTCAACTTTTCTAAAGTTTTAGGTCTCTATTTCATTAGATTTTGGTATCATTGTGCTCCAAATTCCTTAAGTTTTCAGTTGATACCAAGCTTGTTCAATTTCATTAATGCAAAAATTTCGAAAAATTTTAGATGAATTAAATATTCTTCAAAATTTTTTTGCAGGAATTTTCTATATTTCTTTATTTTATTTGACTTATTGTGTTGCCTTTATCAAATAGTTTTTGACCAAAATGCTGCATAGGACTGCTTCAAGACAACCATTGATGAAAAGGTCGACTTTTTATCTAGCTCAATTTACTACACGAGAGAATTCGGATTAGCTCTGATCCCACTACAATAACAATTTGTTTTATGGGTGCTCCATTCATCTAGACATGGAGGCTAATTTTGATGTCTCAAGTGCTTTTTGTGTACTGGGCTGGGAGTTAGTTGTTACTTTTACGAGGCCTATTTATTCAAATTTAGTTTGCAAATTATTTATGAACATTGAAGAAAAAGATGAGATGGATATGATAGAAATCTATAATTTCAGTAAAGGTATCCTTATTCACTTTACTCGTGCTTTGCTTGCTATATAGTCAAATTTCCTAGTTGAAGTTAGGGCACGAGATCATTTCATGGAGATTTCATTGCTTCGAATCTCAACCTTGTAGTTTCTAATGCTATTGCTGCCCTAAGTTTAGTTAAGGTAAATGATCGTGCTTATTATGTTACATCTTTAGGAGTAAAGAAGCGTATTATTGTTGCTATTTTAAGTTCTAATTTTGTCCTTAGGGCAAGTGGTCCAAATGAAGTTAGGCTCAGTTATACCTATATTCTCTATAAGATGCTATATAGGTTAGAAGCTATTCTAGGTTTACAATTGGCTGGATTTATCATCACTTTCATAAGGAAGGTTGTGAAGATGCACAAAACAAGCAAGACCCTTTTTTTCCAAGTTTATTGACTAGGATCAATTAAGTGGTAAGAGTTGATGTTGATTCTAAGGAATCAATCGATAAAGGTCATTATACTTATATTATCGTTAGCACATTGAAATTATGGATTTTTGTTTGAGTGCAAGGAATATGGCGTCGATTAGAGGAGGTTAACTAATTAAGGCTCCACCTACTCCTGATACTCCAGCAATACCTATGGAGGAGATGGGTGAGTCTTCTTCTGAGGCCACATCAAGCGTGCATCCACTTCATCGATCTTTACCTATAATAGAACCTCCAACACCTATGGACATCCCATAGCTCGATTTTCTTTTGAGATTTTTGATTTACGTGGGGAGATGGATGCTCGTTTTGATGAGCTTTTACTTAATATGGATAGTGATAGGGGTCAAATTGATATGATTTTCATAGTTAATTTGATTAATTATGGCCCTTAATTCAGTGTCTAATTGTTTAATTAATGTCTTATATTGTTTGATTCGCATAATGGAGCTTAATGATAAAGATTGGATCAAAAACATCAAGAACACCTCTTGATTTTATCCATTAACGGCACTATGAGAGGGTGCCGTTGTCTGATGATCAAGGGGCATGTGAGGGGAGTCTCCAGAGCTTGAATACAGCTAAGAAAACACTAAACACACGTAAACAATCCAGAGACTTCAGATCTAACCTTTGTAAGAGAAGCTCTTGCTTCTCTCTTACCTTTTCTTTGAAAAGTTAGGCTTCAAATACTTGTAATTCGACTTTTAGAGTGTATTTTGAGTTGTCGTTTGTTGGAGATTATAGCTAAGACATATATATGAGTTTCTAAACCATCATATGGGGTTTTCTAACTCAGATCATTATCTATTTTCTCCTTTTTTGGGATTGAAGCAAAGTTCATGTTCTTATGTGTATATCCTTGCATATTCTTTGATTTTCTTGCTAGATCTTGTGGATTCAAGGCT
>JAOXYD010127546.1:0-11049 GCA_028565735.1 Pinacopodium congolense | reverse complement strand
AACGAGTGGCATTTAGTTACACCTTTAGAGAGGGTAGCTAAAACATTAAGAAATACTGAGCTAAGAATAAATTGAATCAACAAACTAAAGGGAAATAAATAGGGATAATGACAAGTCTTAGCTTTTAATCTTGTTTTCTCAAAGTTTTAGTTTATATTTTTGGCATTAGTTGTGTTGCTTGCTTTTACCTTAGTTTGTTTTCATTTTACTTATCTTTTTAAATTTGTTTGAATCAGTTTCTTAAACAAAGTACAACTTAAATTGAGTGGTGACTAACTACAATCCTTGTGGGATTGATATCTACTTTTTACTACAAATAACAACTCGTATATTGGCGGTTTTAAGCATAAAACTAGTAGTTTGTTTGCAATTAACAAAGTTTTTGGCGTCATTGGTAGGGATTATTTTGTTTCACATCTTGTTTAGTTTCGGTTACTTTGATTTAAGAGTTTTTTATACTTTTCTTTATGTATTTATAGGTGCATGAATACAAGGAGCACAAGAAGGTCTACTGAGCTTAGTAAAGAAGAGTTATCCGAAATTATAAGACACGAAAGAGAGCTAAGAAGAGCTAAGTCCCAAGAGGTACTAAAAAGGATATGGTGGAAGAAGGAGAGTAACAGGAGTTGAGAGGACACTAATGGACTTCATGAGACTAGGTTTCACTCCTTAGAGAGTTGAAAGGCTTGCAGTACAAACAAAAAATTTTAAAATCAAGCCAACACTCCTCAACCTACTTCAACATATTGTGCAGTTTTATGGGTTATGCAATGAAGATCCTAATGCCCATCTAACTAATTTTTTGGAGATCTGTGACTCATTCATGTTCAATGCAATGTCTGATGATGCTATGAGGTTCAGATTATTTCCATTCACTTTGAGAGATCGAGCAAAGCAGTGGTAAAACTCACTCAGTTCAATTCAGATTACTAAATGGGAGCACCCAAGCTTTTAGCAAAATTTTAGCAAAATGATACGGAGTCATTATATGAAGCTTTGGAGAGGTTTAAGGAGTTGTTGGTTTAAGGAGTTGCTGATAATTGTGCTTTAATATGTATTTTTCTAAGTTTTTGGCACGTGTTTCTTGCATAATAGGTTGTTATCGTTGCATTTTAAGACTTATTTTATGTGTTTTTTTAGCGATATTACTACTCTTTGAGCACATTTTATTTAGGAACTTTTTTCTTTATTATTGTTGTTAAAATGATAACATTGAATTTTATTAAATTTTCATATGTTTTTTAATTTCATTTCATTCTTATTTTATTATTTAAATATTCAATTTGTGTTATATTGTATTTAATGGCAGGTTTATTTCCTTAGCACAAATTTTAGGTTAAAGCATAAAGAATTTAAAGAAATTTGAGAAAAAGTCAAATATTCTATTAATTTGAAAAAAAAAATCAGTTATTTAGTGTTTTAAGCTCACCATTTTAATTAAACAAAACGGTGAGCACAGGAGCAAATTCAGAAAACAGAAGACAGGAGCTGTTGAATTAAATTGCAATTATACATGCAACACTAAAATGACAGGGGAGACAGGTGGGGAGAGCTCCTGGCAGCTTGGTGGTCTTGGCAGCTGTTTTAATGGAGAGGAGGAGTTGGCTGGCGACTTGCTTGAACAGGTGGTTGAAGAGTACTTGGTAGGGACTTGACAAGTGGTGACTAAGTGGAGTCTTCGGCTTGGGGCTTTCTAGAGGGCTAGCGGCTAACAACTTGGAGTTTTCCATCAGCAACCCACCAGGAGACGGGCTTGGAGACTTGGAGTTTTACACCAGCAACACACCAGGACAGGCTAATTGAATTTGTCAGTGAACTTAATCAACTTAGCCTAGAATTCTAACTCTCTAAGTTACATAATTCGAGATTGTGAGATTGTGCCTTAGGCTAGTCGTTCTCTAGTTATTAATGCTATCGCATCGTTAAATCTAGAGAGCTTATTTTAGGTTGCCTCGTGATTAGGGATAGGTTTTCTATCGTATAGGACCTATCTAAAAATGGTAGAACTGAGGGGTTAAGAACTTGTTTGAACCTATAGGCTAGCATCTTACAGCAATTATAAGTTATCTATTTTGATGATCAATTATAAGTCTATAATTCCTAATATATCTTCCACCCATCTTTCGTATTTCTTTTTTGTTTCTTCTTCGTTTATCTTTGTTTCATCAATTATTTGTAGTATTTACTTTTGATGCCTTCGTTTCCAAGGGTTTTATTTTCTTTTTAGCAATATTAAAGATAGTAATTCACTGTAGCTCTCTGTGGAATCGACCCTGACTTTCCCTAACTACTTAGTTAGGTTATTTAGGTATTTTTATTATTTAGTAGCTTACGACGAGCTCACCATACATCTTATTTTTTTTAACAATTTTCTTAGGTATGAGCAGTTTAGAAAATTTAAATAATACTAATTTAGGTATTATCTAATGAAGAAATTACACTAAGCATTTTTTACTGATTCTTTCATATTTAATAATTTATTGGAGATATTAGGTGATGATAATGAAATAGCTAATGTGAAACATTCAAACATGATATGCTTAGTAAAATATGTATGTATGAAAGTTACAAAAGAAGTAGCTAATTAGTATCCTTGTGTAATGAATGTAGCAGGAGTGGATTTCAAGATTATAATTATAGATTGTAAGAAGTTAAACACGAATAATTATGCTATTTATTAAGGAACGAAGGGACCAAGTAAAGATTTGGTTTAATGATAATATAATGAGGCTGTGTGCGCTAAACTTGAAGTTTAATCTATATATACAGGAGCTCAAGCATGTAATTTCTGGGCAGCATAGGGTGATTCCATCTAGGATTTAAGACCTTATAGTAGTTGGTGTAGATCTCACTAATGAACAATATACTTAGGCACTGGTCAAATCCTTATATTGTCTTCATAGGGATAAGATGGTTGTCATCTGTAATAGTAACATAACTAGGTTTAAAATTATTTCACGACACTTTGAGTTAGAAGTAAGTGTAAGGAGGATAACCACTCAACTATTATTGTTACTAATGCTAGTCAATCTTAAGATTATAAACCTAAGTGTATCAAGTAAAAGAATGGAAAACATGGAAAGCCATAAAATTTGGCACTGATAGGGTTGAATGGTCTTAAGTTTTTATATGCATTTCAATGTGAATTCAACCCTATTTTGATGTTTAAATACTTTATTTGTGTTACTTTTGATTTTAATTGCATATTTGACCTTAGGACACAAATATAAGTAAAAATGGCCAAGTTTGGAGTAGAATTATATTAAAATTGGGACTAGAAGAGGTGTGGAACAAATTTTAGGACTTACGGCATCATGTTATGAAGTTCCACACCAAATTTGAAGGCCATATGATAAGCCATGAGGAGTGCATAAAGAAAAGAATAAGACAAGCTCAATTGAAGCTCCAGCTTTCGTATAGGTGAGTTTGAGGATGCATTAGGTGCACTTTTGCAACTTAGATGATTTTGAAATTCTATAGAAATGTAACATCATCATGTGAGGAGCCTACATATAAAATTTTATGGAAACTGGAGGTGTATAGAAGGGGTTAGAGTAGAAAATGTGAAGAGAAGTGAAAGTTGTCAAATTTCCATGCTTTCTAGTGAGCAATACAGTGGGTGACTCTATATCACCATATTACTCCATTCAAGGGGCTATTTACTTCGAGAAATATTTTGTGTTTTAGCAAAACAAAGGGAAAACCTACCCTTTCACTTTTAAACCTTCCCAAACCCTAAGTAGGCACTATAAAAGGCAAATTAGAGCTGAGGGGCGTCAACTTTTGGCTCTCCACTTGGAGCAGCCCCTTTCTCTTGTATTTCCTTAAGTTTAAGGTTCGTTTTGATTATCTTTCCCTATAGTTTCAGATTTTGGATCTTAGATTTCATTATTTAGGTGTTGAACTCTAGTTTAGATTAAGTTTTCTCTGTTGTCTTTCCTTTTCCTTTATATTTTCGTTGGTATTTTTGTTCTTATGTTGAGTGCTTATTGAATGCTGGATTATTGTTAGTTTAATGTATTTTCCTTCTTGTCCAGCCTTTGTTATCTTATTTTCTTTATGATTTATACAGATTTCAGTTTGGAATTTGTTAATTTCAATTTATATTATTGTTGATTTTAGTATGTTAGGTTATTTTTCTGGTGGGATGGAAGGTGTAGATGGGATTTTGGACCTAGAATTGTGAGAATTGACTTGAAATCAATTAGGTATTAGGATTTAGGTTAATGTTGGGTTGGAGTTCAAGTTAAATCACGTGAATTAGGGATTTATGCATAGGATTGATTACAAAAGGTGTAAACTTTAATTCAATTGCTGGGAATGAGCTTGTGATACATAATAGTCCTGTTGATTTCCATAAGTGGAGATAGGATAATTGAAATTGTAGGTAAACTTAATCAACTTAGTCTAGGAGTCTAATTCTCTAAGTTACAAAATCTGAGCTTGTAAGATTTTGACTTAGGGCAGTTGTTCCCTAGTGTGTTAATGCTGTTGCGCCATTAAATCTAGAGAGTTTATTATAGCTTGTCATGCAGTTAGGGATATTTTCAGAACTTGTTGAATTTATCTAAGATAAGAGGAACTTAGGACACAAGACCTTGTTTATGTCTATAGGCTAGCATCTTAAACTAATTCCAATCTATATATTTCGATAATCAATTATAGGTCCTGAATCCTAGAAATATCTTCAGTTAGCATTTTGTATTTGTTATTTGTTTCCTGTCTTCCGCTTTGTGTTTGTTATTTGTCTATTCATTTAAATTAAGTTCTTCGTATTTAGGGGTTTTTATTTTTTTTATTTTTATTTAGCTAAACCTTAGGAGTAGCTTATAAGCATAACCAAATCTCTGTGGGATTGATCTTAACTTGCCCTAGTACATAGTTAATTTGCTTTTTAGGTAAATTTGTTATTTGGTGAGCTCATGAAAACTTTATCAGGCACCCTAAGATTGATGAGACTTAAGAGAAAGTCTAGAAAACTTAAGCAAGGCCAAGTACTATAATTTCTAGATGGGTCATTTCATTAGAGACTGTATTAAGAAAAAGTAGGTACACCTCAAACATGATAATCTCAAAGTTTTTGTTAGTTTCAATATGATGGTAACTCATTGTCTCTTTGGTTAGATTATAGGCTTAGGAGCAACAATACATGTATCCAAATTTGAAGCAAGTTGTGTATGTTGTTAACAAATTATGAGAGATAGTAATCATTTATTTGTAAGTAATCATGCACTAGCCAAAGTACCAGGAGTGAATACTTATATAGGTTTAGGAGGGAGATGAGCATGACCTTATATCATATGATGTATTTATGTCCCCTTAAAATACAATATATTGTACATTTTGTTTATCACTTTTGAAATTAGTTTTTAAAATTGATGATAATAAAGTTATTATGTATTTTGATATCTTTATGCATGGTATGAATTTTTGAATAATTATTAATCCCTATATGGCATCTAAGAGGGGGATGAATTAGGTGATTAAAAACATTTTAAGTTTTTATTCCTAATTAAAACTACTCTCTTAATAGCAATCTAGAATTATAAACAATTTAATAAATATTATAATAATATGAATTCAAATAAGATAAAATTTGAAAAATTAAAAGGCAAGATAAGAGAGGTAAAAACTATTTTTTTAATAGTTCAATGCACATCTCACACTAACGTGTACTCTTTAACTAGCTAAAAATTTCATTATCAAAATCTTCTTAAGTGCGTGAAGGGTAACCCTTAAAACCGCTTCTCCTTTTCCATGGGTGGAAGAGTAACCCTTACAATATTTGTTTGATAACTACACTATCTAAAAATAGGTATAAAAAATGTTTCTCACTTGATCTACCTAAAATGATTAAGGGAATCAACAACACACTAAAGAAATTAGGCATTAAGCTTGACACTAGGAAATGAAAACCATTAATGGTTGAGCCATGAGCATGACCTAGGGAGGGATCCTTAGACCTAATGGTAGAGAAACATTTAAAAAGATTGTTGCTATAGTGATATAGCTCTTAATTCTTCTTTCTCTAGAAACTTCTTTCTCTTTTTCATCTCTTGACAATTTCTTGGCTAAGGTTAGTTTTTCTTGCCTCCCCCCTTTTCACTCCCGTCCTCTTCTTACTTTTGTAAACTTTTAGACATCTTTAAGCTCTTTAATGGCTTAACATTCTCCAACTCTAAACCACCCTCATAAAAGGTTGTTTCTTGGCCTTCTCTCCTTGGTAAAACCCTAAATCTTCTTATTAACCCAAATCCTACCTGAATCCTTTCTCTCTTTCCAAAACCCAACATATTGTCACTAAAAAAAAAACCCTAGCCTCAATCTTCAGCTTTTAACTACTCATTTGTCAAACCCTAAGTCTAACCGTAACCCTAATCCATGTTGTAACCTTCAATCTCCATCTTCATACCCTAAAACTAACCTCATTCTTAACCCTAATCCCATCCCAAAATCTCTCCCTTCTAACCCTAACCCTAACCTACCTCTTCTAAGAACTTGGAATGCTATCATTTTAAACCAAAAAACTACTCCAAGAAACCTTATTCCCTATCTTTTCACCCTCCTAAATATCAAAAGGCCATCCTTTTATGAAACCTCTTAACAGTATAGTGAAAAATGGAGCAGAGAATATAAAATGTTACATAATGGGTTTCTTAATTTAAAAGCAACTTGCCTATCTGGTTGTCCAAAGGATGCTTTACCAAGCTTGGAAGTTACATGGATTTATAGAAACACTGATAACAAACTTTGGTCATTTCCTATTTAAATTCAATTCAATGGAGGTTTTGAGCTCATTATTAGAACTAAGGCCTTGACATATCTAAGATAAGCTTCTATTCCTATAAAAATGGAGATTAAGCTCCTATGACCAAGAAGAAATTACATACACTCTTATTTGTATAAAGTTATACGAAGCACTATTAGAGTATTAAATGACTGATAGACTGAGTTACAAAGTCAACCATATTAGGAAGTCACTCCATATTGATATTATTATTATAAGAATGCTCAGATCAACTACGTAAGAATTAGTGTCAAAATAGGTCTTCAAGAAGCATGTTAAAAAACCTACAATGTAGCTATCTATAATGATGAAGGAGAAAAGAATTAAAATGAGACTAAGATTGAATATAAATTGAAACTAGTGTAATAGAAAACTAAAGCACAATGGATTCTTATAAGAAGCAGATTTTGATAGGCCTAGAAGATGAACTATTAAACTAGAAGGGAGCTCAAATATAACATAATTTAGCCTTGGAGAAAGGAACGATCAACCTCAGGAGAATATAGAGGAGTAACCGTCCAAAAATTAAGTCAAACATAAACTCTTAGAGCCTTAACCTAATTAGGATGCGGGTAAGAATGTATAGGGGGAAAGCCAAGGGCAACCTAATCCTAATAAGTCTAGTAACTCCCCCCCCCCTTTGTTAATAATTTATAGAATATGACTGGAGAAAAGATTGAAGTGTATAATAGTAGTAAAACCCATTGGAAAAATGTAGAGTTCACTATTAAGAGCAAAAGGAAAAAAAAAAGGAGAACTAAGTATTAATTTTCTATCTTTTAGGAATGTTTTTTTTAGAACATTAGAGGCCTCAACTTCAATAAGAAATATTCAGGGGTTAAGAATTATTTGAAATATATTAACCCTTATTTTGTTTGTCTCGTAGAGATTAGGATCAAATCCCCTATTTTGATTAATAAAGTGATTAACTCCATTTTTAAAAGATGAAGCTCTGCCGGCAACCTACAAACTAGCAATAATGTTAGAATATGTGTGTTTTGTAGTCCCTTAGTCTACACCTGCAGTCTTCTAGAACTTTCTTATTAGTATGTTCACTTAGAGATTCATACTCTCAACAAGGAAAACCCTTCTTTGCCACCTATATATTCAAGTCTAATAGTCTAAATCATATGAAACATTTATTAGAAGCCATTCATAGGCTTTGTCTTAGTGCTCATTCTAAGCCCTAGCTTTTATTTGGTGACTTTAACATTATTCTCTACCCTTATGAAACCATATCCCTTAGCTCTATTTGTAACTTTAGCATAAGAGACTTTAAGGATTGCATAGATAATTGGTCCCTATATTTACTTGGAACAACAAGCAAGTTAGTGCTCTTTTTATAACTAAAAAAATAGACCATACCCTTATCAACCCTCTCTGGTCCTATACCTTTCCTAAATCCTTGTCTCTTGTAGATAACCCTAGTGTCTTTGATCATTGTCCTTTTAAGTGCATATTCCTAAGATCGTGAGCAAGAAATCCTCCCTTTTTAGATTTTCAATTTTTTTGCTAAAAATAAAAACTTCTTCCAAACTGTAGAGAGAGCTTGGTCCATCCAAGTCATAGGTAACCCTATGTTACAAGTAGTGGCTAAGCTTAAATATGTTAGAAATGCTCTCAAAACTATCAATAAGGATGAAACTAGAGATCTCAACTCTAAAGTTGCTTAAGGTAGAGCTGATTTGGATATTATTAAAACCCACTTGAGAGGGAACCTTTGTGATCCTATCTTGCTAAAGAAAAAGAAGGAGGCAACTTATAGGCTTTATAAAGTCTTTGAGGATCAAGAGTCCATTCTGAAAAAAATCCTCTAGAATATCTTAAATTATAGAGGGTGACAAAAGTGCCAAGTTCTTTCACAACACCATACTCTAATAGGAATTTAAATAATATCCATTCCATTATGGATGATTATGATTGTAGAAATACCTCCTTTTAAGAAATCAAAGGGAATTCCCAAAATTTTGATCAAGCTACCTCTAGGAGAGGAAGAGCCAATACTATGAATTTGAACTCTTTTAATGATTATATCAAGACTAAGGTACCTAAAAGATTCATGACCTCCCTAATAACCCTTTTCTTTGATTCTAAAATTTAAGAAACCTACAATAGTTTCAAAGCTGATAAAGCCCCCAGTTTAGATAGGTTTAATGCCGTTTTCTTTAGAAGAGCTTAGCCTTCATCCGATTAGTCCCTAAAAGTCCAAATCCAAAGTTACTGGTTTTTGTCCAATTTCTTATTGTAATATGATTTGCAAAATCATTTCAAAGATTCTTGAAAATAGACTTAGAGAAGTCCTTCCTTTCATTACCGAAAACAATTAGGCAACATTTGTTAAAGGGAGAAGAATAGGAGACAACATTCTCCTTGCTTAAGAAATCCTTAAAAACTATCACCTTAACAATGGTCAAGGCAAATGTTCTTTCAAAAAAATCTAATAAAAGCTTTTGACTCCATTCAATGGGACTTCCTTTTCAAAATTTTAAAAACTTTTAAATTTCCCATGACCTTTAAAAGTTGGCTTAAATCGTGTGTTACTAGACCTTCCTTCTCTATTTTCGTTATTGGAACTCGCTTCAAAATTTTCAAAGTAAATTCTGGAGTTAAGTTTTTTTTCCCTCTCCTTACCTTTTCACAATTAGTATGGAAGTTCATTCTCAGATCCTCTTGTCTTTCACTTCTAATAACAAAAACTTTAAATACCATTGGAGATACTCTACACTGAAGCATACCTACCTTCTTCTTATAGATGATCTCCTTTTAATCTGCCATGTAAATAGAGACTCCATAAACACCCTTATTAAAGGCCTTAATTTTTTCTTTATTCTCTCTAGTCTTAATGTTAACCTATCTAAAAGTAAGATTTTTGTTTTTTTGTCTTTAATAGAGACCTAGGAAGGGAAGTATCCAATATTTAAGGTATTCCCTCTTTTTAGTGAACTTTCTAGTAGGGACTGTAAGCCTCTTTTGGATAGAATAAAGAATAAAGCCAACTCCTGGACTTGTAGCTTCCTCTCTTATGCTAGGGTTATTTCTATCCTTTCCATCTTTCAAGGTTATTGGTCATCTCACTTCCATCTCCCTCCTTTCATCCTTAAGTAAATTGAGAAAAAACTTATGAACTTCCTTTTATTTGGTACTATTGATTATCATTATAGTTCAATGGTTAAATGGGAGGGTATTTGTAAAAAAAAAATATAAGGGGGATTAGGCTATAAAAATCTAAAAACATGGAACAAAGTCCTGTTGGGGAAGAGACTTTGGATACTTTTTAAAGATACTTAGTCCCTTTAGGTATAATGGATTCATAGTGTCATATTAAAAGGGAGACGTTTATAGAGTTATGAAGTGTGAAATGGAAGTTCTTACAACTAGAGGAAAATACTAAAATGAGAGAAAACCTTAAACACCACTTTAGAATCAGAGTGAGGAATGGTATGTCCATTAGCCTCTAGCGTAATCTTAGGAACCTAATTGGTATACTTAAAGATATTTCTAGGTGTTAAATTTATAGTATTTTTAGTTGTTATTTGATGTTAATTTAACCCTATTTTAGTTCTTAAATATTCAATTTATGTGTTATTATGTTTACTTTATAGGATGGAGCTTAAAGATGGAGATTGGAGTAAATGATGGAAGTTTTGTCAAAAGTCAACTTACAACAGCGGGCACCCAAGACGTCGTTGAAAGATGAATAGCCTCAAGGAGAAAGAGTCAAAATGTGACTAGTTAAACATATGCACTCCAATTCTCCAAAATTGTAGCTTTTGCGTGATATTTTTGTTTGCAAGTGCAAGTGAGAGCCTATGGGAGCCTATAGGAGCTGTCAAAATGGAAAAACATCAACAAAACATGTAGTCAAACACAAGAATTTAGATATGAAATTTAAAGAGAGTTGCTTTTCCTTCTCCCTTAGTTTTCTTAGAGTTTCTTAGCTTCAAACACTTGTAATTTGAGTTATAATGTGTGTTTTGAGTTGCTGCTTATTGGAGAATGTTGCTAAGACATATATCTTTTTTTTAAACCATCATAGGGGGTTTTTAATCTCAGATTATTGTTGTATTTTCTCTATTTTTTAGATTAATCAAAGTTCATGTTTTTATGCTTACATTCTTGAATATTCTTTGATTTTTCTACAAGTTATTATGGATTTTGAAGTTGTGTTGTGATTGCAGTTGGCCACATACAAAATTAGCTCAAATTAATCTATCTTTCATGCACATTTTAACAATTTAATTTGAGACCAACATTTGGCAAGC
>JAOXYD010127536.1:0-11050 GCA_028565735.1 Pinacopodium congolense | reverse complement strand
TGTTTCCCTTTGGTTAATTAATCTAATTTATATTTGGCCCAAGATTTCCTAATATTTTAGCTACCCTATCTCAAGGTACAACTAAATATCACTAATTAAATAAATTTAGAATTAACTTTAGGATTTCTCGATATGCAAGCCTTTCCTAAACATTTAACTAGATATAAAGCTATCCTATAGGCAATATATTAATTTATCGAAATCTCTTCCTAATAAATTAATACCTTGTTGTCTATAAGTCTATTAAATACCAACTCTCGTTGTACATCTAACACAAATTACCCTACTCACTCTCTTGATTTGTTGCAGGGTTTAAGTATAATAAACAACACAAATATTTATAAAAATTAAATTAATAATCAAAGGGTCTCAAATAATTCAAATAACAAATCCTAAAAATATTTTAACCACACATAATAATAAAAATAAATTCCATCAAGTTTATATTCATGAAAATGCAAAACATAATAAAAATAAAAGCAAAATAAATAAATATGAAATTAAAATAAATATGAAAATAAAAATATAAACTTGATGAACTTTTGAAGTTTTGGGGCTTATGTGTGTAGCTTGAAGTTTGCTCTCCCTCTTCCTTAATTCTCCTTTGTGTGTTGCCGGCCCCCCTCTCTATTCTTTGTGTTCGACTCCTCTCTATTCCTCTAGTCTCTTCTCATTTTTCTGTTCTGTCCGAATTGCCTTTTATTTGCTAGGTTTTGCTTTTGTCTAGGTTTTTCTACTGCTGGGCTGGAAGGCTTGGACTGGTTGCAGGAGTAGGGCTACTAGACTGGAGGAAGAGGGAGTTGGGTCTGCTGGGCTGCTAGACCAAAGGAGGCCTGCTGCTGGATCTGAGGGAGTGGACTGGATATGCGGGCCAGGTGCGCGATCCAGAAGAGGAGTCTAGGCGGGTAGGGGCTGCATAGTCCAGGTCGTATGCAGACAAGTTGGGGCGCACGGAAGGCAGGTTGGGTTGGAGGCAAGCGGATTGCGGGCGAGTGGAGCAGGGTAGATAGCGGATTGCGGGTGCGGGTTGAGGCTTGCGGGCTTGACGCTGGGCTCTCGGGTAGCATGCGGGCAGGGCTGGATGCTGGGCTGCATGGCACGGGTCAGGAGCTGCTGCAGCTGGGTCTGGACTCTCCTGGTGGGGGCTGGTCTCCTGCTCGAATCAGGCTGGCTTGCTGAGATCTTGATTGTGCGAATTGGACTGGGCAACAAATGGGGTTGCAACTGCTGGGTTCTGGGTTTTGTAGATCTTGTCCCTTTTTTTTTCTTTTTCTGTTTGTGTTTTTTTTCTTTTCAACTTTAATTTTTAAAATTTAATTTGCCTACACAATAAATAAATACACCGATAAAATTTAATTCTAACCCAATATTAATAATTAAATAATAATAAAAACACGAAATACAAATAAAAACACTATATAAACAAAACTTACTCCAAATTAATACTAAATACAAACAAAACAATAATTAAAATTATACTAAATAAAAACACACAAAACAAATATTAAAACACAATAATAACAACTTAATATGTAATAAACACATGCAAAACACTTAGAAAAACACATACAAAAACACAATTATCAAATAACATCCAAATATACTAAAAATTTAACCCCTAACACACACTTATCAATAGTCATTATTTTTCTTATTTTAATTAAGATTACAACGGTGGTTCAACTAGACATCAATAGCATTGTTAAATACCCATGTTGATCTTCTAGAACAAAAACATCCACACATTATCAGTTTTGCATAGAACCCCTCATTTAACCATGAATCTACATTTTAATTAAAAAGACACATAATTTTGGTAATTTCATATCAAGGTACGAGTAAAAACATAACAAATCATATTTTAAAATCCTATATAATATTTGTACCATGATAACATTCATTATGGTCATGATATTATGTTGGAATGTTTCATTGCTCTAGACGTTGTTAATGCAAGTAATAATATTAGTTATCTTTTATTTGCTGTATCTGGTAATTTCAACATTAATATAATTTTGTGGCAAGCTAAACTATGTGTTTGTCCCTATTTCGCACTAGGGGGAGTAAGTGACTCTAAATTTTTATAAGTCTATCTAGGTATGTTGCACCTAATTAAAAATCCCCATTTAAAAACTATGTAATGCAAAAGATAAACAAAATGATTAATCAATATAATTGAACTTTAACCAATTTTACAAATCATAGTTAAAGCTTAAATAATATAGGAAATTATGGAAATAATATGAGAAGCTTAAACAATATCAAATAATTTAATACATAATATAAGATAAATAAACCTAAAGAGTGAAAAAAATTGGATGAGGAGAGTGCAAACCAAAATTATAGTAGTTCAATGTCAACGGTACATCTACGTCTACTCCATAAATTTTTGTTAAGAAGTTCCACTATCAACAATCTTGTTTAATTTTCCTTTTTTTTCATGGACTTTAGGGTAACCGTTATAACCTGTTTTTTTTTTTTCAATTGGCTCTATAATAACCCTTACAATAATTCATTTTTCTAATGGACACAAATGTAACCTTTTACAATTTTCAACCTCATAAACTTACCACCTTACAAATACACTTCATAAAATGTCACTCTTGATCAACTTAAGGGTTTAGGGGCTCATAAAAAAAGGTAAATGAATGGATACATGAAATACCACCAAAACTCACACAAATTTCACTAAACAACACTCACAAGACTTAGATCTCTTCTATATGTATCCATTCATTTACCTTTTTTTGTGAGCCCCTAAACACTTAAAACACCACCAAAAGTCGCACAAACTTCACTAAATAAAACTCACAAGACTTAAATCTCTTGTATGTATATTATACTTTACTTGAGTGACTAAACAACACCTAAATATACCTATTTGTAAGAGAAAAATACCCAACTAGTCATTTATGATTATTGTCTACATTAACATTCAGTTAATTTAATTTATCATTTTATTCCTCCCATTAGTGCATAATCTACGCCACATTTAGTCAATAAGTACACTAATGTTCAGCACTTGTCAACCAACCCATACTAAAACAATACATTGATCAATCAATCTAACACACTGGTTAGTAAACTGGAACTAGTCAACTGGTCTAACATCCAAACTAGTTTTTCATAAATTTTTCACACCAAAAGACATCCAAATTACTTTCAAATCAACTCCCAATTATTGTAAGGTATTTTCATAACACACATTCATATTATTTATCACATTCACACAACTTAAACTCTTCTTTTCACATAATCTTGACATAATCACACACATTCACATAATCTAACCTTAAAATACATCTTATCATTTACAACCACTTCATTTCACGCGATCTTTAAGCCGTTCACACAACTTAACCTATTTTTCTCTCAAGACATAACAAATTAGGACATTCATTCACCATAAAATTAATAACTTATCCTAACATTTTTAGCTACATCATTTCACACTCTTAAACATATACACATATCACTAATTACTAAAACCATTTCAGTATAACAAGAGGATCTTTAAAAATTATTGACACAGCTCCTTTTGACTAAGCATCCTGCGTGCAAAATCACTGACCATGAATGCGCAATGTATGATGTGAGGCCCAAGCCATTAATGCACAAAGCATGATATAAGCATCTTTCGACACAATGAGTCAATCAGGATAAAACTACATCATGCACAATAACCTATTCATTCTATCTTGATCTTAAAATTAAAACGTTTTCCTTTGATTATCATAAGCTCCATTATATTTCATGCTTCAAGCCTCCAAGTCTTTAAATTACATCTCCACAACACATTTTCTACACTTCTATCTTTCCAACAATATGAAACATATTAATATCATTAGTACTATTATTTTCTCATCATCAAAGCATAGGTCGAACCGCCTTTAGTTCAACATCCCCCCACCCTTTAATGATGACAAATCATGTGATATTAGGAATATATATAACAAAAAAAGACACACAAAGACCAAAATCCAAATACAAACTTTTTACTTCCTTAGGCTAATATCACATATTTTCTCCCTATTTTTATGATCATCAAAAAGGTCACATAATAAAATACATATCGCTCCTATAAGCTCTATGATACCTAAAAGGGGGTAAATTGGACATTAAAAATTTTCATCTAAACTAAATAATCAAAAGAAAAATGGTAACATTTGTATAAGAATACCATTTGGTATCATTTGTATAAGAATACCATTTCTAAAGAGAAAAGGGAATTGAAGGTGCATAAAAATTAGAAAACCAAAACCTCAAATGCTAATTGTAACTAGCACTTCCCCTTAATTCATGCTTTAAAACAAATTTCACTCCCCTTAAATATATGCAATTATGCATTACAGGACAATAATGCATGAAAAGGGATAAATGCATCATAAAACATATTCCAAGATATATATTTTCCTATATTATGCGCAATATGCATAAAAAACTATTATGCCTCTTTATGCATAACACACATTATGCATATTTCACATTAAAACTCATGTTTATGTATTTTTTCTTCAAGGAAACATATATCTTATAATATGCCATATTATGCCTAAAATCAAGACATAATCACAAATATGATTAAAAAATGATGAAACATCGCATAACCTACTAAAATCATGTAAAAACACTTACAATATGCCAAAAGATGTACTCCCCCTAAAATTATGTGTTCTAAAAATTTTAATCACGTAAGGGGTGAAGTACTTATAAAAATGAATTTCAACCCACTTGACAATTTCAAATATGGTACCATTAGTAAATATGATAACAATTTTCAAAACTCATGCAAGAACTTGAATACTAATTATAATTGAGTATGACACCAATTCAACTCAAGCTCAATATTATAAAAATTTTAAACACTTTTAGTTATGAAGAATCATCAACACACTTCCTAAAATCTTAATTAATCATAAACAAATGGATTAAGATAAAAAAAATCTAATTCAAAGCATAAAAGAACAAGGATGAATAAAAGAAACACAAAACCTATCAATATAGTAGTATTTTAATTAAACCTCAAGGAATAAACGTCTCTAAGCTTTTTGGAAATAAAAATTTAACCTCAATTAATAAAATTGAACTAAAGGGATAACATTAAGTGTGGTTTTTAGCCTAACCATGTTCAAGGATTGATAGTCCTTAAAGCATACATATTTAAGGCATGATTTGGTGATTTTTATATTAAGTTTTAAAGGAAAATCCATGTGACTCTTATGCATATTCATTTAAATTCTTTAAATAAAATGTTGCTTAGTTGTTTTTTATATTTCATTATGTTTTATAGGACTTTGAAGGGCAATAGGATCCATTCTTTGAAGCTTAAAGAGATATGGAAGCAACTTAGAAAGCAAGGATATCGTGTTGGGAAGCTTGATATCAAGTTTAATGGCTAAAGGATGAAAGACAGAAGAGATATCGCAAGAAGATAAAGATGAGCATAAAAACTAAAGGAATCAGAACTAGCGTCATAAATGTGATTCAACTAATCTAGCCTTGATATTTTACCAAAATAAATCAGGGCTATAATATTGGCTGTGATTGAGGCATTCACTCCTTATGCAAATAACCTGTTTTAGGATATTTATGTAGTGCTATTGCATGTAGTGCTATTGCCACTAGACACCATCTAGCAAGCGCAAAGAGATGAATAGCAAGTTCTAAGTTATCTACAAAGGGTTTCTCTCAATCTTAAAGAACAAGAAGGTTCCAAAAACGTTAATTTGAAGATCAAGGATAGGATTTCACATATCATTCATCAAGGATTCAAGGATTCAAGGATTCAACTCAATTCTCTATGAGTTTTTCTATTCCCTTCTTTATTATTTTTTTTGTGCCATACAAGATGTAGAAACTAATATTTTCATAAGATTTGGGTTTTTATGAACTCTAAAACGAAGTATTAGTTATTTTTATTGATTTGACATTTAATTTATATATTCTATATTAGATCTGTTAATGGATAGTAATGACAATGTATATTGAATGTCATGCAAATGTAAACTTTGATTTTAATGCTTTGATTGTGCATGATTAGATTAAGAAATAAATTATATGCGTTAGATCACTCCATAGGCAAATCATCTTGCTTAAGGACCTAGAAATAGGCTTACATATGATGTTCAAGTTAAGTTTGAGTTTAACCAAAACACTCCATAGAATGAATAAACGCATTCAATTAATAGATTAAGATACAGAGAACTTTTGTATGATTTATCAAATTAAATAAGATTGCATAACTCGAGAGAGAGTGTAATTTACCTTAAGGAACTAATGGTCTAGTGAATCTAGAAAATCAAGTTAAATCAAGATTAATAATGAATATGAATGCATTCTAGAGGATTAGTTACCTGAACGCTATTTTCATCCCTGAGTTTTAGTCCTTGTGAGTTGTTTAGGCATTTACTTTCAATTATTTCATTTGTTTTCTACATCAAATAAATCAATTACTATACTACATGATAGGCAAGCCAATTTAGATAGAGATTCATTAATAATAGTAGTCCTTGTTGATTCAACACTTGGATTCACCATAACTATATTGTATAGCAATAGGTACACTTGTCTATATGTATGTTGTAGTTTTGTTAGTGTAATTCTTTGGTACATTTTGACTAAAACTTAAGTAAGTTTATATGCACATCAAGTTTTTTGTGCAATAGTTGTCAATAGGCAAGTAATCTATCTTATGACAATGAAATTCCATAGGCTAGTATTAATGTTTGTGAGATCTTTGATGTTTAGGGAATTGATTTTCTAAGTCTATTTCTAGTATCTTTTGGTAATAAATACATCATAGTAGTTGTAGATATGTATAAATGGGTGGAAGCCCAAGCTTTGCCTACTAATGATGCTAGAATCATTGTAAAGTTCCTTAAGAAGTTGGTTCACATAGTTTGGGGCACCCAGAACAATCATAAGTTATAAGGTTACCCACTTTTGTAACCAAAAAAATTCTTAAATTCTTTGGTGTAACCAATAAAGTAGCTACTCCTTATCACCCTAAAATTATTTAAAAAGTAGAAATCAAGAATGAGGAGCTAGAATGAATACTAGAGAAACCAATGAAGAGCTCCAAGAAAGATTGGTCTATTAAATTTAATGATGTGTTATGAGCCATTAGAAAAGTCTATAAAACACCAATAGGTACTACTTTATATAGGCTAGTTTATGGCAAGTCCTATCACTTATCAGTTGAGCGTGAGCAAAAAGTATCTTGGGGTATTAATCTCATCAATTAAAACTTAGAATATGTAGGTTAAAAGTGCTTACTCTAATCGAACGAATAAGCATATGAGAACTCCATAATCTATAAGGAAGAAGAAAATAAATGACATGATCAAAATATAAAAAATGTAAAAGAGCTTAAACTAGGAGATCAAATCCTTTTGCTTAATTCAAGACTTTAATTTTTCCCTTGTAAGATCAAATCTCGATGGCCTGGACCTTTTGTTGTTAACTAAGTTTTTCCCTATGGTATTGTAGAGATTTCACATTTAGAGAAGGTAACTTTCAAGGTTAATGGACATTGACTTATATATTTAAGGGAAAATTCAACATTTGAGTAGTCAACACTTATAATCTTCATAACCCATATGAGAAGTAAACTCCAATGAAGTTGTCAAGCTAATAAAGTTAAACAAGCACTTGTTGGGAGGCAATCCAACGCATTTGCATTTGTAGGACCTAGCTTTACATTTTTATTATTTTTCTACTTTTTTTTTACCATATCTCGATTTAACTATTTTCAAGCAGCTTGTGCTTTAGCATTGATCTTCAAGTTTCAATCACAAGCTTTTGTCATTAACTTCTTAATGCCTTGAACCGCATGGATTCAACTTCAAGTCACCATAGTCATACTACAACATGGACTTTATTATTTATGGGAGCTTCATTCTCCTCTCCCTCTCTTATTTTTCATGAAATTTAGTTGTTATGGACTATTTTTTGAATTTGGAATAAGTTGTACTTTTAATAAATGACAAGTCTATATGTGCTTCAATAAAGTAAGCAAAAAATTTCACTCTATTGGATTCATACTTATAAAAAGTTTGAAGTGTATGATTGGATCTAGTAGCCATTTTTTATTGTGAGCTAGCTACGTAATTGGGGTTGTTCACGACAAAATATTCACCTTCACGTCAAAAGGTTAGGTGACATTGCCAACAAGCCAAAAAGGATAATCGAATTGGGTAATTGGGGGATATTCACTACAAATTATTTTACCTCACATCAAAAGAGAAGGTCAAACCCTAAAGATTGCTCCAAATTAAAAACTTGAGTTATGTTTAGTACTAATGAAAATTTCCTTGAACAAATTCGCATGATGATCAACATTAAGCTTTATAGACACTTGATATTTTACATTAAACTTTGCCTAGTTACTAACAGTGTAATTAGTTTTGTGCTAACAAAGTTTTTTCCATAAAGGAATCATGATTTGCAAACTAAATCAAAAGCATTGATTGATTCTATTTGTGCTCAATTAATTTTCAACTCTTGATCGATGTTGTTTAAACGGATATTTATGTCATTGCTTAAAGACAAGAAATGAAGCAAATACGAGGGTATTTGATAGCCCCTAAAGCATACATATTTTAGGCATGATTTGGTCATTATTATGTTGAGTTTTAAAGGAAATTCATGTGATTTACGTGAATATCAAGTTAAATACTTTGAATGAGATATTGCTTAGATGTTTTTTATGTTTGATAATGTTTTATAAGAATTTAAAGGGCAAAGGGATACATTCTTTTAGCTTAAAGAGATATGGAAGTAACTTAGGAAGCGAGGATATCATGTTAAGATGCTTCATATCAAATTTTATGGCCAAAGGACAAATGACAGAATAGATATTGGAAGAAGACTGAGAGGAGCATAGAAGTTGAATGAATTACGGGCAGCATCATGTTTACGATTCAACTAGCTTAGCCATAATTTTTTCCCAGAAGAAATCATAACTAGGATCATGGTTGTGATCTTAGTCGTGATTGAGGCAGTCTCTCTTTATCCAAATAACATGCTTTAAGTTATTTTTGCAGGTCTTTTACTTCTTGACATCATCTAGAACCTGCTAAGACATGAATATTAAGTCCTAAACCATCTCTAAAGGGTTGGGCACAATCTTAAAGAAGAATAAGGATTCAAATTCATTAATCTGAAAATCAAGGATAGGATTACACTTATCAATTATCAAGGAGTCAAAGATTCAAGACAATTCTTTATGAGTTTTTTTATTTCCTTCTTCTTTATATTTCTTTGTACGCTTCAAACAATGTGAGAAACTAATCTTTTCATAGGATTTTGGTTTTTATAAACTCTAGGATTTAATATTCATTGTTTTTCTTAATTTAACTTTTGTTTTCTAAATTTTATTTTAGATTTTTTTATTGATATTACTAACATTGGATATTAAATGTTATGCAAAAGCAAACTTTGATTTCAATGCTCTGATTATGTTTGATTAGATTTAGAAATCAATTGTATGCTTTAGATTACTCCATAGGCAAGCCATCTTGCGTGGGGATCTAGAGATAGGCTTACATAAGATATTTAAGTTACCTGTGAACTTACCCAAAGCAATAGGTTCAAAGAACTTTCACTTGATTTATCAAATTAAATAGGGTTGTATAACTCTATAGAGAGTTTGAGTGTTGATTATGTGTTTTAAGTGTTGTTTGTGTGTTTTAAATTAAGTTAGTAGAAACATTTGTTTCCTTTTCATTATATTTTATGTGTTTTAGTGTTTGTTTATATTTTTTAATGTTTGAGGGAAAATTATGAACTTATTTTAGGAATGGGTTGATGCACTTTGATGTTTGGATTTACAGGTAATGAATGAGTCTCAAATCAGCACCAATTTTTGTACTGTAACTTTGGTAATGTATTAGGTGACCCTAAAGAGCTCATATTTCAATGCAATTTTACAGGTGCTAGATTCACATGTGATGAGCCTAAATATCAAATTTCATGACATTTTGGGGTTTGTAGACAAAGATATAGCAAAAACACCAAGTAGAGGTCAAAGTTGAAAAATCTGATGTAGCAGGATGACGTGGAAAAATGTTAGCAAGGCGTATTTTATGATTTTTTTTTCACATAAGAGGATGTGAGGAATCCTACCAGCCATACTTCTAACTCTAGGACACATACAAGACAAAAATAGAGGGTTTTGGAAGAGGAAAAATGTGTGGAAACTAAAGAAGCAGGAAGACAATCAAGATTTAATAAGGGTTGCCCGAATTTTCCTAAAAAGGAGGCTTCATCATCTTCACTATATCATCTTTGTTTTACCTTCCTTTTGATGTTTAATCTGAATACTCTTTGTTTGAGCATCATTATAGATTGCTAAATCTATTTTAGGGATTGTTCTTGAATTTTTTCACCCAACTTTTGCTAGATTAATTTAATGTATAGTTGTTTGTGTTAATTGTTAAGCTTATAATCACTT
This sequence comes from Pinacopodium congolense, assembly GCA_028565735.1. Lineage (NCBI taxonomy): Eukaryota > Viridiplantae > Streptophyta > Magnoliopsida > Malpighiales > Erythroxylaceae > Pinacopodium > Pinacopodium congolense. The sequence continues at coordinate 597 of JAOXYD010127536.1, read as the reverse complement.
CGAATCGAAAGATTATTTTGATTTATTTGAGTTAAGATGCTCAATGAGAGTTGGTAGCTTAATAGACCTGAAATTAAATGATTAATAGGTGATTGAAGAGAGATCTTAATTATTTATTAATTATCCTTATTATTAGTTCAAATTCAATTACATTGTTTAGGAGTTATGTTGTGAATTAAGAGGTTACAATTAAACTTTTAGGCAGTTCAATTGGGATTAACTTGCTAGATCTCCAGAGAGGGTAATCAACTATTGGATATCTAGGATAAAAAACAATTAAATCAATAGGATAAAAGGAAAATAAACAATGATAGAATAACTCCTAAGTCTCCACTATTGAGTGTCTTTTGTGTTTTATTCTCTTTGGTGATTACATTCATTCAAGTTTCATTAGTTTAGTTTAATTTTTAGGTGACTAAAATAAATCCTCATGGGATCGATATCAATTATACTATAAGTTACGATCTGTATACTTGCAGTGTAGCTAAAATTAGCAAAAACATTTTTGAAGGGTTTATTTACATTCTTTTTTATGTCATTATAGAAACGTGATCATACATTCATCAATTATAGGTTAGTTAAACTTTGGTTCATTTA
>JAOXYD010127516.1:0-11051 GCA_028565735.1 Pinacopodium congolense | reverse complement strand
CCACGGAGGCGATTAATCATTTATATATTTTAAGGATTTATACACTTTAGCCTATGGATTTATTGTTATACACTTTCATATTATGAGTCTAAAAGTATTTTAATTGATCATCAATTTCATCATAGTATATAAATTATAAATAATTTTTACGATTTTGATACTTATTATTGCCTATATTTTCTCTTAAATTTAATTATTTTGCTAATTGAAAATTTTATATAATTAATTTGACATATTAAGGACAAATGCTTTTAACTCATTTCATAATTTGAATAATTGATACTTGATGATTAGAAGGATATTCCACTTATAAATTGTAATATATTGAGTAATTCTATCACTTTTTTTTAAGACACTTTTATCATTCAAAGAAAAATGAAAAAGAAACAGAATTAACCTCATAGAAAAGAAGAAAAAAATCTACTCAAAATAAATAAGTGAGCAATTTTTCACTCTGCTGACTTCTAACCATATATAAAATCATAAGGTTGAAGTTATTAAGTGGTACTAGTAGCTAGTTGATGTTAGGTGACTCAATTGATGAACCAAGAGTAGTTCATGATAAAATGTTCACCTTCATGTTATAAGATTGAGTGATTGCTCAAGCAAACTTAAGAGTTCACATATTTAAATTATGTCTTTACATTAATTAAAGGATGTAAAAGTGCCACAAAGATGATGCATTAAACTTAGTGTATTGTCTTTTACATGTGGAATTGGTTTTTGTGATTTAGGTTGAAGATTGAAAACTTATTAAATGAATTAAATGCATTTGTGATTTAATGTGATTAATTGATTATATAAAATTTCTATGTGTCATTATTTTTGAAGGATTGAGAAAATGTTTTCAATAATTATATTGTTAATCTTGAATTAATTTTCCTATATTTATATCCTCCTATGAAATTAATGATGAATTGCTTTGCTTAAGGACAAGCCATTGCGTAAGTATGGGGGAATTGTTAGGGGTCAAGTTGATTGATTTTTTTATTGATTATTTGTTGAATTTTGACTTTTAATTCAATTCTTAAGTGTTAAATTTATGTATTGTTATGATTAATTTATAGGTTGTTGATAAATGATGGAGATTAGAGTAAAAAGATGGAAGTTTTGCAAGTTTTTGGACCTGAGCGAGCCCAAAGTGAATAAGTCAAAATTCAACTATCAACGGCGAGTTGAGGGTATTATTGTGCATCGACCCAGGTAGTCGTTGATTAATCAGACAAACATATCCATCTTAAATCTCCAATTTTGCAACTTAGGCGTGATATTTATTAATGCTGCTATTTAGAAGGACTTAATGAAAGGCTGATAGAGCTAAAAAACAGAGAAAAAAGACAAACATACGCATTCAATTATAGAGAGTCAGATATGAGTTTAGTAAGAGAGGCTCTTCCTTCTCTCTTAGTTTTTTCTTATAGTTCTTTAGCTTCAAACACTTGTAATTTGAGTTTTATTGTGTTTTTTGAGTTTTTGTTTGTTAGAGTTTGTAGCTGAAACATATATCTGAGTTTTTAACCATTATAAGGGGTTTAGATTCTTTATGTATTTGTTTTGTTTTCATATTGATCAAAGTTCATATTCTTAAGCTTATATCTTTGAATGTTCTTCGATTTTTCTGTAAGTTGTTGATAATTTAGAGTTGTGTTGGAGTCCAGAATGAAGTTCGGTAGTTCAAGAAATGTCCATGAGCTTTCCTTGGATATTTTTGTAACCTAAAAACTTATTATTTCAACTCATAAATTCGGATTTGTCAAAGTATGTTGCTTAAGTTGTTTATTTTGTATGATTTAATCAATATGTGTGGCTAAATTATTTTTGTGCTAAGTATTGGTATCTTAATAATTTAGGAGAGCTTAAATGCATGTAAAAGGTTTTGATTTTTGATTATTGAAGGTCTGAAAGTTATGATTTTAAGTTGGCCACTTAAGATTAAGGTGTAAGATAATCTAAGCTTGAGAAATCAACTTAGTTTGTTAGAAAAATCAATAAATATCATAAATTAATCAATGAATGACCAACCTTTGATTTTTTATGAGAGTTAGAGATCTGAGACTGCAAATCCAGAAATAAACTTATTGAAATTAAAGCCTATTAATTTGATTTAAGGCATAACTAAACTTTAAATTAAGATTAATAGAGAAAAGACATAAGTCTTAACTATAACTTTGCTTTGAAATTCTGAAGGAATTTTAATCAACCTTTAAAATTGTTTAAATCTCAATTAACTCATTAATCACCTAATCCTCAGCCATTTTTCATAATTTGGTAATTTTTCAATAATTTAAAAACCATTTTTAAACTCAAAATTGTGAAGTTTGAAGCAAGTTAGGATAAGTTAGTAATTTTTAATCTTTTGAATCAATTGTTTGGAATTTCCTAAATAATTGTAATATAATTAATCTAGTAATTATTCATTTTTGCCATGGGTTTGACACTCAAAGTCTTAAATATACTCTATTATATTACTTGTTTGATAAGTGCACTTGTCTTATCACGTTGGTTTTCAAATTAAAATTGTTAAAATCACTCCAAATTTCATAATCACCAAACCAACACCCTACAAACATAAAAGGAAATTATGCGGTGATTGGTATGGAGTTAAAGTGTGTAGAAATGCGTTAATATTAGACATACCAAATTTAAAAGGTCAATTATTAGACTCTATTTATGTATTATCAAAAGTCAACATATGTAAATAAGACTCGAAAGAATGAGGTAGTGAACTTGTGTTATGCATATCTTGGATATCTTTGTTACCACAAGTTAATAATAATGGTGAAAAAGTCTGTGCTCAAAGGTCTTCCCCAACTCAGCATTCAAAGAGACCGCATATACTCTAATTGATGATACGGGAAGGCATATTAGTTACCATTTAAGGAATTAAGCTATAGAGCCAAAGTGTTTTGAAACTTGTGCACTCAATCATATTTGGTCTCATAAAGCAACCATCAATTGGAGAAATAAGGTATATGATTACCTTTATTAATGACTATTCTAGGCACATATGAGTTTATTTTATGAAATAAATACAAAAAATTTAAAAAACTTAAGGAATTTTATAGAAGAAAGAGAAGGGAAGATTGGGAACAAGATTTGATTCTTACATATAAATAATAAGTAAACATTAGAAAATTTCTCTAAATATTTAAAAGTCTAGAACAAGAAGACAACTAAAATGTCCCAAGGATCCCATAACAAAATGGGGTTTCTAAAAGAATGAATTAACATATAACAGAGATATGTCAAAGATGTTACATGTCAAAAATATACCATGAAGGTTTTATGCAAAATGTATGAGAAAGACAACGCACATGGTTAACCAACTACCATAAGTAAGAGTTAGGCTACATTACAAGGTGACATATAGATTATTCCTATTTGCACAGAAGAACAAATCACTGACTGATTTACACAAGGGCTCTCCACTACGAAACTTATGAAGTTAAGTAAGCAACTAGGTATAGTTAAATGTTTGAAAATAGAAGAATCAAGAGTTAATGTTGAGGTGAGAAACAAAGAGTATTAATACTACATCTCTCAGTCTAAACAAAGAATGAATATTCCAATAACTAGAAAATAAAGCATATTCTAAAATAAGGTAGGGCCACTGACATTAATATATGGTTATTATTCTTAGATCAATTGGAATTATAAAATATAAATAGGAGCTTTTGGGTTTATGATTAGTGTAAGCAACAAAAAAAAGTTAGTTTTTTGCTACTGTCAATAAGCATAGAGTAAGTATGTATAAAAGTGAGTGGGTATTATGAGTTTTGACATAAGGAGTAGTGAGGAAGAGAGTGTGTGAGAATTACATGAGATTCAAGTTTCTATCAAGTGTCAAATTAAGTCCTCACTTGTAAAATTACTTCCTTAAGTTTAATATAAAATTGTTTTTTCCACCATTTGATTGAGGGTCCAAATCAATAACATATGTTTTAACTAAAATATTTCTTAAGCCATCAATTGAAAGAATTTTTTATTGAATGAATATGGAGAGTTTCAATAAATATAATGAAGAATCTTATTGGTTGATTTTAGCTTAATATTTGTTGCATTAACTAGTTTTCACCCATATAGAAGTCATGACTATAGGATTTAGTTGAAATAAGGAGTGGAAGTAGTAAACCATATCAATGTAAAAGATAATAATTGAAGAATTAGTGTAGTATTGATTAAAGAGCTCATTCTTATCTTAAGTAGTTTTAGTGAAAAAGAAAGATAGTTTGTAAAAGTTACATTGATTATAGGGGGCGTAATAGATACATTATCAAGGATAAAATTCTCATTCCGGTGATAAAAGAACTATTAAAAAAACATATAGTATCTTGTTTCTCTACATTGAACTCAAGATCAAGGTGTCAACAAATCAAAATATACCTTATAAATATTCCTAAGACTACTGTTAAAACTTACGAGAGATGTTATGAATTGTTGATCATGTCTTTGAGCTTAAAAATTCTCCCTCTACATTTTAAAACTTGATGAATAGAGTACTTAAATGACATTTAACAAAATTCATTCTTGTTTTATTTGAAGATATTTTTATCCATAGTGTATCATTTAAGGAATATAGGAAGCAATTCAGAATTGCTTTTTGAGAATTTTAGAGCATCATCACTTATTTATTAAGGGAAGGAAGTGACCATTTAAGGTGATTTAGGTGGATTATTTAGGACATATGATAACTTTTAATAGAATGGCCATTAATCCTAATAAGATAGAAAGAATGGACAAATGATTAGCATTTAAAACTGTGAATGAACTGAAGGGGGTTAGACTTAATTAGATATTGTAAGAGATTTATCAAATAACATGAAATTAACAGTTCTTCATTTACTAATTTACTTTGAAAAAAATGTTTTTGAATGGAATGCTAAAGAAAAAATGGCATACAAGGATTTGAAAAGAGCCTTAAATTCAACTTATGTGTTTTCACTTACTCATTAAAATAGATGCATATGAAGTTAGAAACAGTGTTTATCTAAGATAAGCATCCTTAACATATGTAAGTAAGCCCCTAACTCCAAAGCTTTATGCTTTTTCATTGTATAGAAAGGAGATTCTAAAGTGGTTATAGCCATCAATTATTGGCATCATTATTTATAATAGACTGTTAGATGAGCATATGGAACATTTTAGAATTGCTTTATGAATTGTTATTTTGTTTCAAGGAATCCCTATAGTAGATCATTTGAGCAACATCATCATTAATTCTTTCTCAAGGAAAGTAAATGCTCATTTGAAGTGTCTTAAGTGGAGTCTTTAGGACATATTATAACTTTTAAAGGAATGGCCATTGACCATTATCAATTTATAGCATGGAAAGTCCATCTTGAGGCTTCAACATGAATAGATCATGTTTGATATGTTTAATGCTATGAGGCATCCATCCACCCTCGACTCTTGTAATTTTAGTAATATATACTCTTCTGATACTGATCATTCTTCTGTTGTTTTAACAAGATTGATGGAGGAGGCAGCACAAGGTGTACTTGAAGAGTTAAGTGAAAAACTTCAAAAGGATTTAGAAGTACAAGGAGCTGGTGTTGAGCATGCATATTGGACACAATACTAGATTGTTAGCCTCTCTAAAGTCCAATAAAGCTACTACCCAAGCCATCATTTGAGCAAGCTCTGACTCTTGAATTCAAGCCTTTGCTTATTCATCTAAAGTACATATTTTTAAACCCACCTTAACACTTTCCAGTCATTATTTCTTCTTATTTGGCAGGTACTATATAGGAGAAGCTTTTGAAGGTGCTTTGAGAGCACAAACAAGTCATTGAATGGAATATTGCAAATATCAAGGGAATTATCCCTACCTTCTGTATACATTGCATCTTTATAGAGGATGGAAGCAAGGTATTGATATAGCCTGTAAGACGACTCAACCCACATATGAAAGATGTGATCAAGATTGAGGTAGTGAAGCTTCTGAATGCAGGTATTATCTATCATATCTCTAATTTTACTTGGATGAGTCTTGTATAAGTGGTGCTTAAAAAGAGAGGCATCATTGTTACAAAAAATGAAAATCATAAACTGATAGCTACTAGGAAAGTAACTGGGTGGATAATGTGCATAGATTGTAGAAAATTAAATGATGCCACTTAAAAAAATCACTTTCCTTTACCTTCTATTAATAAGATGAATGAGAAGTTAGTTGGAAATAGTTTTTATTATTCCTTATATGGATGCTTTGGTTATTTTTAAATTTCGATAGCCTCAAAAGATCAAGAAAAAATAACTTTTACATGTCCTTATAGTATAGTTGCATCTAAACACATATCGTTTAGTTTATATAATGCTCCAACTACATTTCAAAAATGCATAATAGTTATTTTGTCTAACATACTTGAAACTTTTATTGAGATATTTATGGATTACTTCTCTATTTTGGTACTTTTTTTATGCATACTTAGATAACTTAGAGAAATTTTTAACTAGTTGTGAAGATATCCAATTAGTAATTAATTGGGAAATTTGTCATTTCATGCTCTAAGAGTGAATTTTTCTAGGTCACAAGATATCTAGTAGGGGTATAGCGATCGACTCATTTAAGATTGATTTCATTAAAAAACTTTCTTCACCCAACAATATCAAATCTATTAGGAGTTTCTTAAGTCATACTGTTTTTTACCATCATTTCATCAAGGTTTTTTTAAAAAATTACTAGACCTTTAACCGACCTTCTTGAAAAAGATGTTGTATTTGATTTTGATAATGATTACATGACATTTTTTCATTTATTAAAGGAAAAACTTATGACTGCTCTTATACTTATATCTCCTAATTGGTCTCTTCGATTTGAACTAATATGTGATGCAAGTGATTTTGCAGTAGGGACTATATTGGGCTAGAGATGGGTTCAGCTCTTGCGCCCTATTTATTAAGTAAGTAGTACCTGAAACATTGCATAACGCTACTACACTACCACTGAAAAAGAGTTGTTGGTGATTGTGTTTACTTTTGATAAGTTTAGGTCTTATCTGATTTTTTCTAAAGTCATTGTTTATACTAACCATACAGGTTTAAAGCACTTGATGGAAAAATCAAATGCAAAACCAAGACTAATTAGATGGGTTTACTTTTACACGAATTCAATATTGAGTTGAATGGCAGAGCTGTCGTCAGTTCATCAAATTATAAAATACCTTACTAACTTAACTAACTATGTAGTAGGAAAAATTAGGGTCAATTTCACTAAGAACTAGTTGTATTTGTTAGCTATTCTTAATGTTACCCAAAAAAAAAAAACCATTATATGATGGAATTAAAAGACAACTAATGAGGAAAATAAACAATAAGACAATAAGACAAGAAACATATAACAAATATGAAAAGTGAGGCAAAAGATATTATCTAGATTCATGAATTATAATCGATCATCAAAAATATAAATTGTGCTATGCCTAAGATGGTAGCCTATAGACACAAATATTCTCTTGCATCCTAAGTTCCTCCAATTTTTAGATAAGTCTTATATACTAAAAAACTTACCCCTAACAACACAACCTAGAACAAGATCTTTAGATTTAGTGGCGCGACAATATTAAGAACTAAGAAATGACTAACTAAGGCCATGATCTTACAAGCTCGGATCATGTAGCCTTAAGAATAGAAATCCTAGAATAACTGATTAAGTTTACCTACAAAATCAATTAACTTATCACCACTTATAGATTTCACTAATTACAATTATAAATCAAAATTTAAATCCTAGTAATTGAACTAGAAATTACACTTGGGATGGAAACCCTATGAATTAATCCCTAATTTATGACATTAAATTTTAATTCCAATTCAATCCTAGCATAAATCATAATACCCATTCAAATCCCAACTCTAATCTCACAATTATAACTCAATTACCCATCAAATATCTTCAACTCATGAAAAACTTAAGCTAAAATAATGAAAATAACCTTAACATAATTTGAAATTAATAAGAAAACAGCTAAAAACACAGAAAACATAACAAAACTAAAGGAAACAAGGCTGAAAAAATAAAGAAATCATAATATATTAACATAAAAAAGGTTTAACACTATTCAACAAGACCTAAACAAAATACATAAGAAATATAAACTAAAATATAAATATAAACAATATAAACACAATTAAAATTAGAGTTCAACACCTAAAACTAGCTAGTCTAAGGTCTGAACATGAAGGAAGAAAACTTAAAGAAACTAAATGGATATCCAATTGGATTACAGTTATATAGGAAAACTCAAGAACACTAAATTAACGGAATTAGATTAACTAAAATAACCTAAAAGCTTTCCAACTTTGCAATTGTATTCTAAGTTGCTTAAAGATTACCAACTTAATTAATTAGCTAAGGATTAGGCCTTAAATGACTTAATTGAATTATGAAATAGATTGAAATTTCTAATCTAAAGCCTTCACTAAATTAAGATATTTCTATGATTAAGTCAATGTCTTTTCTCTAACCATCATAAATTAAAGTTTGATCATTCATGAATTAATAAGAATTAGGCTTAAAGTTCAAAAAGTTCTAATCCTAAGAACCATATTCAAGATTAGTGCCCTGATGATTAATCAAAGTAGATTTCTCGAATCCTTAATTAAAATCATGTTGTTTACTGAATTTTTCAATGATTAAAGTAGATATTATCGAATCTTTAACCATTTTTAATCTCATATTAAGTGGCCAACTCAAAATAAACATTAAGATCTCACATAAACAAAGATTATCATCCGATATTATGATAAAAACTCATTCAATACATTCAATAACATGTCCTTAACTAGAAAATAGATTAAGAACACATATATAACAAGAAATAACCAAATTCAAGCATATTCAATAAGTTCTTGTAGTATATGCAGAGGAAGAGAAAGAAACAAGTAAATAAAGGCTTAGATTAAACTAAATGGAGCTCCAAGATATTTTACAGCCTTCAATATTGTTTACAAACCCCTAGATATCTTTAATATAATATAAACTCATAGAAACAAAAGCTGGAAAAAAGAAATGAAAAACCTAACCTAGGAGGAGAAAGAAGAAAAACTACTCTTGATCTAAGGTTCAATTGCTAAGAACATGTTCTCTCCTAATTTTGGGCTCTAGAGCTCCTTATATCTGTCTTTTACAAGTTGGCATAAGTGGGATCAAGTCGCAGCAAGTGGAGAGGAGAATCCAACTATTTTTATCCAAACTAGTAGTAAAACGGTGATTGAAGAACAGTACAACGATGTCGTAATACCTCCATCGTTTAAGTCCCCAGATGAAGCAAAACGCGAGTTCTTCATAACAAAATGGCAATGTAGATAAGCCACCATTTTGCTCTCTATTTTTTATTTTCAACTTCATTTTTCCATATTTTCCTTATTTCTTTAGCTCCAATTTATAAAGTTACAAATCCAAAAGATAATTAATCACTGTAACACCAATTTAGGAGCAATGTGCCTCAAATTACACTAAAAAACACTACAAATCAAGCAATCATTAGTAATGGCATGTATAAACCCTCGTTTGATGCATGATCGTTGTAAGTTTGGCAAATTTGATACTTAAAAACAATAGAAACAATATATAATTTTAATTTAGGCCAAAAATACATTTACGTACCTCCTTAAGTGTTTTATTTCTTACCAAATATCCAGTTAGCCCTCCTCCGTGCAAGCCTCCAATTACCTTCTCCCTTATTGATGTCCATAGGAGGCATAGCTAATCACTTTTTCATAACAAATCCATCTTGAATGTAGTAATCTTCATAAGAATGTAGCAATTTTCATGGGGTTTTTCTTTCTGATTAGTTTATCATATTTCTTTGAAGTTGACATTATCAACATATAAGTCTTTAAATTGTTCAAAGAACTCAACCTCCACTGTTAATGTTTTAAGCATGGCAACTCTTTAGCTCAATGCATTTGCCACTACATTGCTCCTCCAACTTTACAAACAAGTTTATAGGGGAACCTGTCAACATATACTGAGCATCTAGCTTGCATCTTGGTTCTCAATTGCTTTTGACTTCCTAAGTATTTTAATGCTTTGTGGTCAGTGTAGAGAACAAATTCCTTACCAATCAGATAGTGCTCCCACGTCTTTAAAGCTTTCATAATAGCATAGAATTCCTTATCATAAGTAGCTCATTTTTGTCTAGCTTTACATAGTTTCTCACTGAAGTATTCTGCTAGCCTTTTTTCTTGGGATAATATCACCCATATACCTATCCTACTTGCTTCACACTCTAGTATTGGTGTAGTACACAATTTCTCCTAAATAAGGACAAAGCTTTGTTCTTATTCTTCTTCTTCCATAAACTTCCCCTTTTTCAAGAAGTTTGTAATACAGGCTACAATGCTCCTAAAATTATTGATGAACCTCTTATAAAACGTCATTAAACTATGGAAACTCCTCATATTTATTACAATTTTCAGTGCAAGGCAATATCTAATAGCCTTAATCTTGACTTCATCCATTATGATGTCATCGTTTCTCACAACATATCTAAGGAACAATAAACTCATCATCATAAACAACCATTACTTCAAGTTGGCATATAATTACTTTTCTTTTAAAGCCTCGAATACATGCCTTAAATGTCCTACATGATTTGCAACAGATTTACAATAAATATGAATATCATGAAAATAGACAATCACAAAATTACCTATGAAAGGTCGCAACATTTGGTTTATAATGACTATAAAAGTGCTAAATGCGTTAGACAATCCAAAAGTTATGAAAAGCCACTCATATAAGCCATCCCTTGTCTTGAAGGTTGTCTTCCACTCATTTCTAAGCCTTATTCTTATCTGATGGTATCCACTTTGAAGATCAATTTTGAAGAAGACAATGGCTCCACCCAACTGATCCAACAATTCATCAAGTATCATAATGGGAAACTTGTAGCCACTAGTGATCTTCTTAATCACTCTACTGTCAATACATATCCTCTAACTCTCGTCCTTCTTCATCATAAGTAATGACAAGACCCCATCCTATTGGACTAGGCAACCTGCCCGGCACTCCATGAAAACCCTCCAGTCGATTATCTTAATCACACTGA
>JAOXYD010127506.1:0-11051 GCA_028565735.1 Pinacopodium congolense | reverse complement strand
TGTTATGTGCAGTGAGATTAGGGACCAAGATCAGTGAGACCCTAAAAGGAAAGTTGAGCTTGGGGGCTAAAATTATTCAAGTAGGAGGAGTGAAGAAAGTTTTCAGGCAGTTGTTTACAGTTGGAGAAGGAGAGAGGTTACTAAAAGCATGCCAATGTTACTTGTATACTACAGCTGGCCCTATCGCAGGCCTGTTGTTTATCTCTACCGATAAGGTCGCTTTCTGCAGTGAGAGATCAATGACATTATCTTCTTCAGAGGGGGACATGGTCAAAGTCCATTACAAAGTAAGATGACCTTTGCAAACATCTTTCGAGTAGTAATGTTTTGTGATTCTGGTGACTAATGTTCTTCAATTTCTGCAGGTTGTGATTCCACTAAGAAAAATTAAGGCTGCTAATCAAAGTGAAAACGAGAAGAAGCCATCACAGAAGTTCATGGAAATAGTTACTCTAGATAATTTTGAATTCTGGTTTATGGGTTTCCTAAACTATCAAAAATCCCTCAAGTGCCTTCAGCAAGCAGTATCTCAAGCTTGGATGAGAGCAAGAAACTCAGGTGTGATTCAGAAAGAAGGCTATTCTTCTCTATATGCCAAATGTAACTAGAAGTAAACATAAGTCAACTTTTCCAGTTGACCAACGCAATTGTACAAATTTCATGTATGAAGGGTGCCCCATAATTTTCTAACTTACAAACACAATCTTATTTAAAATAGCTCTTTTCAATGGGAGTGATAAATGGTGGACATGATACAATATCAGTATTATTCTGTTGCAAGGCATCTAATTCCTTTTGCATAGCTTGTTTCCAGCAATCATGCTTTACAGCTTGTAAATAACAAATAGGAATGTTAACAGAGGATAGTGTTAAAAAAAAGATGTATAAATACTGAATCTCTCAGGAGCGTAGCCATAGCTATTGATGAAGTCTCTGCAGTAGATGTTTAAGTTAGCAGAAGTTAGCTATCCATTAATTTTCAATTTATTCCTCTGTTAGTTTTCCGTTAGTTAACAGAGTATATGTTTGTTTGCTTTAACTCTATATATATAACAAAGACTTGAATGTATTATTGGAAGCTGCTGTAAATGAGTTTCAGTTAATAAATCTTAGAAAATTTTCACTAAATTCTCTCTATTCTTCATAAGTGTTCGATTATTGTATCAGAGTGCCATATGTCCAAGTAAGCAGAGAAAGATTTTCTATTCAAAATCAGTTTTGAGAAGAAAAAAAATAAGGTTACGATTCAGAGATGGAAGGAACTAGGAAAAAATTTTGATTTTGAGTCTAGGGTTGGAAAATATTGAGTTTTTAATAATGGAGGAAATTCTTTATACCTTCAATCTTCAAATAATCCAAGAATGATGCTTGTTTCAACTCCTTTGAATATAGATAACTATCTTACTTAGAGCAGATCCATGAAAATAGTCTTAGGAGCTAAGGTGAAGTTAAGGTTTATAGATGAAAGGGAAATTGCAGTAGATGTAGATTTTAATAATTTTGATCAATGGATGAGAGTTGATTGTATGGAACAATCTTGGATTTTGGGTTCCATTTATAAGGATATTGAAAATGCTTTCTTATACACTACCTCCACAAGAGAGCTTTAAAAGAAGTTAGAGGAAAGATTTGGTGAATGCAAAGGTCCATTACTGTACCAATTGCAAAGAGAAATTACTTCTATTTCTCGAGGAAACATGTCAGTAGCACAATATTACATGAAGCTGAAAAGATTACAAGATGAATTGCAATGTCTAATGCCTTTGCCAGTGTGTGGTTGTGGAGTTGCAAAGTAGTTTTCAGACTTCAATTGTTCAAAATAAACTCATACAGCTTTTAATGGGTCTTAATGAGGGATATGAACATATCAGAAACCAAATTTTGGTAACGGAACCCTTATCAAGTGTAAATAAGGCTTATTTTATGGTACTTAGAGTTTCGAAACAAATAGAGATATAAATTAATTTCAATGAAGGCATGGATAATGTAGCAATGATAGTGAGAAATCAAAATTTCGAGAAAGGAATGATTGCAAATAATGAAGGTCACAAGTTTAAGAAAGGAAGAGGGGAAATAGGAAGGCAGAGAAATTAAACTCGAGATCCTCACATTGAAATTATAATAGGCATATAAGAGAAACATGCTTTAAATTACATGTTACACCAAACTAGTATAAAGAACTAAAAGAAGCCAAAAATAAAGCAGTGAACAAAAATGTGGCTAATATGGTAGATAAACAAAGATTGATATAACAACTCTTTTTACTAGATATTTAAACAACAAGTTTCAAGATATGGTTAAGTATGAAGTAGCAGGCTTATGAAAGGGCCAGGAAATATAGAGGGAGGGGCTCTTGTAAACATGGCACATTTCAACAATTTTGTAGGTACCATCTTACACTACTTTGCATTAAGTACATTCAGTTTATTAAAACCCAGTAGCTAGATAATAGATATAAGAGCCTCTAATCATATGTGATGTGATATTACATTTCTTGCTAAACCAAAAAACTATAAAAACTATAACACATGTTTACTTATCGGATGGTTCTATTAAGATGGTATATCACATTGGTGATATTCATGTTACAAAAAAACTCATCTTAACCATTACCCTACATATACTAGAATTCGAACACAACTTACTGTCAGTCAATAAAATTTGAAATAGCCTCCATTTAATTTTTTACCCCAGTTATTACATACTATAAGATCTCCAAACTAATAAAGTGTTGGCAGTGGGAAAGATGCATGGTAGATTATACATACTAGATTCAAGATCATTTTATTCAAGCTTAATCTCTCATTACCAAAATTTCTTTGATAATATTATTTCATATACGAATTCTTGTTATAATTGTAATGATCTATGCCATATAAATAAAAGATCCTCAAATTCCTTGTTTCTTTGGTGTCAAAGATTATGCCACGTTTCTCTTACTGTCATGTCTCATTTGAATATCATAAATAAAGTTGAGTTGCAATGCTTATCTCATTGTGATGTTTTTCCTATGGCTAAGTAACCACAATTGCCATATCCTATTAGTAAGACTACAACTTCTAAAATTTTTAAACTAATACATATTGATATTTGGGGACCATATCATAAAATGTCTTTAACTAGTGCATGTTTTTTTATTACTATAATTGATGATTTCAGTAGAGCATCATAGACTTTTCTGATTTCAAACAAATCATAAACATTAAATGTTTTGTCTGAGTTATTCAACATGGTTAAAAATCATTTTAATACCACTGTTAAAAAAATAAGAAAAAATAATGGTACTGAGTTAATTAATTTGAATTGTCAATAATTGTTTTCAAAACATGGAATTTTACGTTAAAAAAAGTTGCTTTTATAATCCATAAAAAGTTAAAGCAGTTGAAAGAAAATATAAACATATTTTACAGTTTGCAAGAGCTTTGTTATTTCAATCAAATTATCAAATAAGTTATGGGGGAGTTTGTTTTAATGGTTATTATCATTATAAAAAAGCTACATGCTGTAGTTTTAAGTTGGAAAACTCCTTTTGAGTGTATTTATGAAAAACTACCTTTTATGACAATTTAAAATGCTTTACTTGCTTATGCTATGTGGCAAATATTGTGCCTCGTAAAACCAAGTTTGAACCAAGGACCTTTAAATGCATTTTCTTAGGTTTTAATTTGGGTCAAAAATCCTGTAAGTTTTTTTATCTTCACTCACACAAAGTACTGATTTCTAGAGATGTTCTCTTTCATGAAAATATCTTTCCATACCAACACCATGTTGATAAACTCCCTTTACCAAATTTTATATCAGATGATCCTTTTGAGATTGGATCCATCCCTTTCATACCTCATCCTATCTCACCAAATTTTTCCACCCACTCACTAAATCATTTTAATTTTGATGTCTTACCAACTACTCCCATTCGGATGAGTACTAGGATCAAGTCCAAACCAGCTTAGTTAAATGATTTTGTTTCCACTGTTACTCAATATAATTTTCCCCTGAGCTACCATGATTAAGAAAAGAAAGTGTCTATAGGTGAACCTTATCCCATTCATACTTACCCTTATCATGTTTCCCTTCTTTTCAATTCATAGTACTTTGAGCTTTTAGCTAATGGTTCCATTGTTTCAAAACTTAGTTCATATAAACAAGCTTATATTAATCCAAAGTGGGTAGAGACCATGCAGAATGAGTTGAAAGATCTTGAACAAAATTGTACTTGGATATTAACCTCTCTGCCTATAGGAAAAATAGAAATTGGATCCAAATGTGTTTATAAGGTAAAATTTTTTCCTGATGGCTAGACTAGTCATAATCATAATGTTTTTAGTCATTTCCAGTGAAAAATCCTAGCCTCTCTATCAAATTGACATTAATAATGACTTTCTTTATGGGCATTTACATGGGGAAGTTTATATGCTTCCTCTTGAATGATAGACTACTACTAAGTTGAGTTAAGTTTGCAAGTTGCTTAAGTTATTGTATGGCTTAAAGTAAGCATCTCTATAATGGAATTATGAGTTTTCCAACAAGTTGCAAACTTATGGTTTACTCAGTCAGAGCATGATCATCACTTGTTCATCCAATCTATCGGTACTTCCTTACTTTTCTTGTTTATGTCCATGATGTTTTGATTACTGGTGATAATGAAGAGGATATACAAGCTGTTAAACATTTTCTGGATCAAGAATTTACCTTTAAAGATCTTATAATTGCAAAATATTTTTTAGGAGTTGAGATTGCCAGGTCCTACTTAAATTAGCGCTTGACATATTTGACATACAGATTTTCTTAGGGTCAAACCAGCAAAAAATCCTCTACCAAAGGGATTAATGCTTACAACATATTATCATAATTTATTTGCTAAACCAAACAAATATAAGAGGTTGATTGGAAGATTGCATCACTTGAATCCAAGCAGACCTAACCTTTCTTATACTACCTAGAAATTGAGTCAATTTGTCAATGCTCCTATTCAGTCTCATTAGGAAGCTGCTACTCATGTTCTCCTATATTTAAAGACTTGTATATCTTTAGGCCCTTCTCATAACAATTTATAGATGCAAGCTTTTTGTGATGCCTACTAGGCTGCTTGTTTAGATACTAGAAAGTATTTAAGTAGTTTTTGTAATCGTTTATGGTTCTACTCTTATTTCCTAGAAAACTAAGAAATAGGTTACAGTTTCCAGGTCTTTAATGGAAGCTAAATATCATAGCATGGCATCCACAGTCTATGAACTTTGGTGGATCTCTTATATCTTACAAGACTCTGGTGACCATATTTCTTTGCCTATCTTTCTCAGGTGTGATAATAATGCTACTTTTCATATTGTAACAAATCCTATCTTCCATGAATACAACAAACACTTGGAAATCGACTGTAATTTAGTGCGCCATATACTAAAACAAGGTTTTATAGTTCCACAGTATATTTCTAGCAAGCTTTAGATGGTTGATTTATTTACTAAGCCTCTTTCTCAATCTCAATTTTCTTTCTTACTTTCCAAATTGGGTTTAACAGATCTTCATCAACCTCTAACCTAGGGGGTGTTTGGGTGAAGTATCTGTAGTAGTTGTTTAAGTTAGCAAAAGTTAGTTGTCCGTTAGTTTTAAAGTTATTCCTCTGTTAGTTTTTCGTTAGTTATTAGAGTATATGTTTATTAGTTTTAACTATATATATATATATATATAACAGAGACATGTATATATTGTTGGATGTTGTTGTAAATAGTAAGCTTCAATTAATAAATCTTAGAAAAAAATTTCCCTAAATTCTCTCTATCCTTTATAAGAATTCAATCACTTGTTGGGGGGATGGGAGATTCAAGAGTACCTTCAAAGTGCGGGAAGCTCTATATCAAGTGCTAGGGGCAGTGGAGACTCTTAAGGAGGTCCCTTAAAACAACCCTCATCCTTACTTCGCTTTGTATACACAACACCAAGCTTAAATTGTGTGATAGAAGGAGGAGGGGCAATATAATAGGGATTGGTCTTCTCCTCAAAGATAGGAAGAAGAAAGCAAGGGGAAAAGTTAGGAGTAGAACCATAAAGAGGGAAAAATATTATTTTTCAATAAATATTAAATTTCAAGATTTTATAACTCTTTAAATAGTAGGATCATAACATATATAGCCTTTTTAGTGTAGTGTATAACCAAGAAAATCACATCTAACAAATTGAGTAGAGAGCGTAGTTCATTCATGAGAAGGAAGAAGAAAAAAGCAATCACACCTAAAAGGATGTAAATGAGTATATTTAAGTATTAGTTATGAAGATGAAATATGATAATTGGTAGTCAAGAGTAGGTGACGAGAGCCAATTAATTAAGTGGACAGTTGTAGACAGAGCCTTAACTCAAAACCATGATGGAACAGAAGATTAAATAAGAAAGGAATGCACTATATCAAGAAGGTGATGATTTTTTCTCTTGGCCACTTCATTCTGTTGGGGTGTATATGGACAGCCTCATTAAGAAATAATTTCCTTTTGTTGAAGAAAATCTTAGAATTTTATTGACATGTATTTCCCTCCATAATCAGAACAAAAGATTTTGATACTTTTGAAATTTTGGTTTTCGATTAATGCTAGAAATTTTTTAAAGGCGTAAAAAAAATCAGATTTACATTGCAAAAATATATCCTAATAAAACGATTATAATCATCAATAAAGGTCATAAAGTACTAGTAATAGGAATGAGACATAACTGGTGAAATCCCCCATACATAACTGTACACTAAATAAAAACAATGAAAAGAATGTCTTTTGTGAGATGAGATAGAAAGATAGTTGCAAGATATTTTGAAACTAGAACAATCAAAGGTAACATCTTTATAAGAAAAAGGAATTTTATTTTTGAGAACTCTAGACTTTAATGTGATGGTAGAGTTTTATTATTAGGATGGTCTAACTTAGTATGCCAAAATTTGCAGTCATTTTGAATAGAATTACAAAACAAAGAAATTACACTTATAGGCTTGGTCGGTGCATTAAAATGAAGAGGAAAGAGTCTATCCCATTTAGGTCCATCACTACTATCTTCTTTGACATTAGCTCCTACATAACACAACTAGAAGGAGAAAAACAACTCTGTAATTATTTTCCACCATTTATCCAATAAAAAGTAAATTAGCAGATAAATTAAGAGAGATAAAAAGATGTGTCATGGATAAAGAAGAAGAAATATTACCAATAGTAGTAATGGGAAGATGATCCATATTAACAGTCTTAATTTGCAAGTTGTCATTGTCTTTTTTTTTATGTTAATAAGAGTATTAAAAGTCATGTGATTCAAAGTTACCAAGTTAAAAATCCAAATTTTAGATAGAGATATATTTTTATCAGTAAGGCCAAAAGAAGAGAAATTTGAAAATAATCTTCTATTGAACATTCTCTTGAGTAACATAAATCTAGAATTAAAATTCCTAAGTAATTCTTACCTGAAAACTTAGCACATGCTATCTTAAACTTGTCCATGAATCAAATGTTAAAACAGATTGCTGAGAAAAATATCCCATAAGTTTTGAATCAAGAAACAATAAAATATCCCACAAGTTTTGAATCAAGAAACAATTACCCCTTTTCAAGAACTATCTTAAAAAATTAAGACTCATAAAGAAATAGATTCATAGTGAACAAAGAGGGACTTTGATACCATAACAAAACTAAAAAGTACAAGACAAGATTTCATATAAAGCTTGGAATGCCCAAAACTATTGGCTTTGCCTTTAATATATAACATATTTATAACTGTTTAAATCCCGCAATTATAGGTATATCAAATAATATCCTTTAATTACTGTAGAATATTATGATATAAAAATGGTAGCTAATTAGTATGTAATTATAATGAATATTACAATAATATTATAGAATTGGAACAACTATCATTGACAATATTACAGTGATATTATAGAATATGAATAACTATAGTTGACACCATTTACATCCTAGATTTGGATGTTGGCTCTTCGATTTTTTTCTCCTACATCTTTTTTAGGGATTTCTTAATATCACTCATTTGTCACATTGTTTTCACCAATGAATTATGCTCCTCTGGTTGTTGGATGACTTGGATGCCTTTAAAGTTTTGTAATTATGGCTACAGATATAAGACATATGCTACTCAATTAAACTGCTTAAGGTCTTTTTTTCTGTTATTTCAGAGTTTTGAAGCTTTAAATCAATGAAATGTTGTAGTAGTTACAGATCCTATTCAAATTTTTAAAGGGAAGGTGGTGATTGATGCATTTCGATTAATTAACCCACAAATAATGATGCTTGGCCAAGAGCTAGGACAAGCAACTTCCAACCTTGGGCATATGAATAAACCATCCATTCAAGTTGGTTTGCTGCAAATACTCCTTATTCTTTCTCTTGTAATTCTTATCATGTTGTATTATGACTTATCTCATTGGCTTTCTTTAGTATTATCAAGCACTGATACATGGATTAAACAGATATTATTACCCGATAGCCATCAATTATAGGAAGAATTAACTTGAGGAGAAGATGCTTCTTAACTTGCACAAGAAGAAATTGACTAATTTGATACTCATTTAAAGACCAATGAACAAACTATTCAGGTAAGGGAATAAAAGTGTAATCTATAGTGAATTCTCTGCAAGCTGTTCATTCTTTTGATTGAGGGAATGAATGCAATGTGCACTTCCCTAGCCTAGAATAACTGTTCTTCATGTTTTCATTATGAGAGTAGCCACATTAACTAAAAATTGTTGGCTCAGATTTCTATTACACCTAAGGGAGCCTAGCATTTACTTGAAAGATAATAAACTAATTACTGTGATATTCAGTATCTTACTTGGTTAAGCTATTTGGGATTGGTTATCCTTAAAATTACAGGAAATGCTCAACTTAGCTATTAAGTACAGCAAGGCGGTGCAAGAGGACGATGAGTTGCCACTCGAGAAGCTAACAATTGCAAATGTAGGAAGGTAAGATGCAAAGAAGCACCTTAAAGAGCATGTTTGTAATTTGATGTCTTCCAACATGGTTCAGACTTTGGGGTACCATGCTAGACACAAATGTGTTCTAGTCTCTTCTCTCCTTTCTCATCTGCAATATTTGTATTTGTGTTAAGTAGGATGGTCATGGGCATCTAGATAATGTTGTAGCTTATTGAATTTCTTTTGGTATCCCTTTGATGCATTACAAAACCTATATTAACCTCACTCTTACTTTTTGGAAATTTATGGAGAATGCTTGAAATCTTGGATGGCTAATGACTCATTTCTTTTTTATTAATATGGGACAAATTTGAGTTGATTTTCAGGTTTTTATAGTAATTATCTGCCAATTCAACCTTAAAAATTAGTGAGGTATATCTATGATAAAAATGTTTTTGAATTAAGTGTGCAAAAATACTGATCATTTCGCACGTAAGCGTAGTAGTAGCTTGGCATGAGTAAAAAAATTTTCAATGTCCTATTTTCACTATTTTCCCTAAAAAAGAGAATAATAAAGGCAGGAAATGCATATGTGAATGCTTTTTATCTAGTGCACATCTTGCGAACTTTGTTTTAATTTGTTCCACTTGATTTATGATGTATAATTCATTTAATATGAGAAAAATAAGAATAAGATTGAACAACTGAATAGAGAAAAGAGATGATAGAGAGAATAGAGAATAGAGAAATTGTACTTCTTATCTTATTATCTTACAAGGAGGTAGTGAATACCAATATTTCAAAAACTAGATCGAATATTAAATTGGTAAAGGAAAAGGTCTAAAATTTAGAGGTTCAATCAGTATTAAATCGTTATAAAATTATTATTGAATTGATATAGAATAATAAAATGTATAAATTATAGAAATAAGTAAAAATATATTATAAAATTTAAATGTATTATTGAAATAGAAATAAAATATAAATATCTATTAATGTGCAATTAATTAATAAATCAAAATTATTCTTTTGAAGGAGATTGTGTTTCATCTTTATCAAGAATTTCAAATTTTCTAATATTATGTAAAGAATCGTAAACCATACTTTCATTCAAAGTATTTGGATCAATATCTAATGCGATATTTAAATAAAATATAAATTAATAATATATGAAATTGCTTTTTTAAATAATATATTCTTTAAAAATAAGATAGTAAATAATTGTTAATAGATGTTCTCAATTCCTTCATCGTGATAAATGCATTTTCTTCATAAATCTCCCTTTTAAGTTCATTATAATCAAGATTAGGTGATGGTTCTTCTTTGATTCAGAAGTTAGTATAGTCAATGTAATCGATATTAATTGGATAATATGTTCTCTTTTTAATAAGCATTCTGAATAAGTAATAAACATTATACATTAATAATAAATTTAGAATTGTTTAAAAATCAAATTTAATTAATAAAATACATTTTCTTTATTTTCAAATTATAAGTGACATAAACAAGGTCATCAAGTTTTTGATATTTCAAATGATTATGCTTTTTTATATGAATATATTTAAAAATACTTCAATTATGTTCATAACTTGATGCAAAAACCGTTTGATTGAGTAGTCGAATAGAAAGTGTTTTTTTAAGTTGGAACATTTTCACCAAATAATTTCCATCCCTTATTTGCATTTTAAATTAATGTTATGATAAAATATTAAATATATTTTTATAAGTAAAAAATGAAACTTAAATTATGAAAACTTATCAGCTACATTCTTTTTATTATAAGTTGTTAGCCCTATGCCACCCAAGAGAGGGGTGAATTGGGTGTTTAAAAAATTCTTGCGGAAATAAAAAAAACTTTAAACACCTTAGGCCAATTTAAACAATATGCAATCTCTAACCAAAATTAAACTCAAATGGAATGCCAAACTTTGTGTCAATATTAAGCAAATTCAACCAATACTTAAGCAAACACACATGCACAAATATAAAAGAGATAGGGAAAAGAAGGAACACCAATATTTATAGAGGTTCGCCTATCCCAAAGATAGACTACGTCCTCTCTCCAACTACTTGTTGAAAATTCACTAACAACAATCTTGGTTAAGGCCAAGAGGAACCTTTACAACAATCTTGTTCAAGGTCAAGAGGAACCTT
>JAOXYD010127496.1:0-11052 GCA_028565735.1 Pinacopodium congolense | reverse complement strand
AGTTGTTTGGACTTCCAGCAGCAGGGGATGTGATTTGGTTCATTCTAAACTCGTAATTTTGTATATTATTGTTGTTATTTTAAATTAATAAAAATATTGTTCCTTAATAATGTTTAATTTCAGTTAAGTTACCATGCTAAATGTGTTTATGGATGATTAACTATGTTAATTTATGATTAATGCATGATTAGTGAATTAATCTTTGTTTATTTAATACTTAATGCTTGTCTTAAACTGATCACTTAGGATATTGCCTTCAGATAATCTAGGATCTGATAGTCTCTACCCAGGTTATTAAAAAATTCAACAAACAATGTGATTTAAATCAATGATCTAACCAAAGATTGGTTGATTATAAGGATACTAGTCTTAGATTAGGATAATTTAGGACTAGACTTCCTAAACTTTAAGCCTATTACCTAAATCTGAGGCATAACCAAACCCCAAGATAAGACTAATAGAGATACGTCAATGTCTTAACCATAGTGCTGCCTTGAATTATAGAAGACCCTAGATTAAGCATCACTGATCTATCAATGAAATCATCAACTACTAAAGCTTAACTGAATAATTAGGAAAAGCAATCTGTAGCTCTTTTGCAACTGATTGGAATTTTTCTAGGCTTTTTATATTAGCTTTTAGTTATTTATTTCTTAAATCATAAAGTTCAGTGCCTTTAGATAATTGAAATCCGATTGACCTAATACTTACATCCTATAAATTTCTTTGTGGGATCGATACTCAGAGTCTTAAATATACTCCACTTTATTACTTGATTCGACCGATACGCTTGCCGGATTTTTGTCTCGAATTAAATTGTTAAATTGTGCATGAAAGATAGATTAATTTGAGAAAATTTTGTATGTGGCCAATGGCAATCAGCATGCGTGGGCTTTAATCAAACAAAAGATCTAGAGGGGAGAGGAAAAAAAGCAAGTGGCAGCTAGACATAAAAGAAAGCACAAAATACACAAAACCAAAGAAAAGAGGAAAGGAGATCATAAGATTAGCTACAAAGGTGGGACGACTTCAACACCAAAGTTGGTGGGTTACTTTTTTCTTCTTCTCCAAATAAGGTCTGCATCTTTTCTCCACACAAGGGACATCTCCCTCATGGTGTAATGCTTGTTCAAAAGTTGAAGCTTGAAGACTAAACAAATTGTTGGAGTCGTGCATGGTGGAGAGGGTTTTTTTTCAAGTAAAAAATAATGACTTTGTCTCCTTGCTTTTATCTTGCTTTTGTTTTGTTTTTGTTTTGATTTTTTCTTGCTTTTGTCTTTAAATTGCTGTTGTAAGTTCTGCATTTAATCCATAGATGAACTTGTGTTTACACTCTCATGGTTTTCCTATTGGTGTTGACCTTAATGTTGGTGATTTAGTCTTGGTTTTGTTGTCTTTCTCCATGGCCGAATTTCATGGTAGGTTCAGGTAAGTTTGGCCGAATCTTATGCAATGACTAACCTTGTGTTTTAATTTCCTTATCCAATCTTTGAACATTTTTTTACTTTCAGATATGAATGATAATTTCATATTTATTTTTTATGAAGTATTAATTTTTTAAAAGTTTTATTTCATATAGTTTCAATTATCCAACTAGTATTTGGTTCACCTATGTTTAGTAGTTAATTTCTATACATGTTCTTAATTTTTAATCCATTTAAATTTCAGTTTTTGATTAATTTTTAAATCTGGAATTTTTATTTTTAATGTTAAATTAGGTTGTAGATACTTAAGTTCTAGATAATTGCTTATTAGTTGTACTAATTTAAGTTTCCATAAGATAAAGTGTTGAATTTGATTTCTTAGTTTAGTTGCTAATTTTCTAGCTTTTGTTTTAATTAATTATGATTTATGCTCATTTAATCTTTGTTTTAGGTAGCTTAATCATATGTGGC
Organism: Pinacopodium congolense; assembly: GCA_028565735.1. Classification (NCBI taxonomy): domain Eukaryota; kingdom Viridiplantae; phylum Streptophyta; class Magnoliopsida; order Malpighiales; family Erythroxylaceae; genus Pinacopodium; species Pinacopodium congolense. The sequence continues at coordinate 9,157 of JAOXYD010127496.1, read as the reverse complement.
TAGTTCTTTTAGGGGTTTATAGATATTAAAAGGATGAAAGGATGAAAATTATGAGAATGATGTTAAATTTATGCTTAATTACGTGCTTGTTTGTCTAGGTTGGTTTGGAACTTAGGTTAAATGTCATGAATTAGGAGCTATTTCTAAGCTTGATCACCCTTAGGTAATTTCCTAATCCAAATGCTAGGGTTGAGCTTGTGATACGTAATAGTCCATGGCAATTCTCAAAAGTAGTAATAGGTTAATTGAATTTTTTATAATACTTAATCAACTAACCTTGGGTTCCATACTTTTAGGTTACACTTTCCGAGCTTGCGAGTTAATGGCCTAAGTTAATCATCCTTAATACCTAAATCATCTTCATTATTAAATCTAGAGAGCTTGTTCTAGGTTATATATGGGGATAGGGGCATTTCTAGAGCTTGTTAGATTTGTCTAGTTTAGAGGAACTGAGGGTTTGAGAGCTTATTCGAGCCTATAGGCTATCACCATGACTAGAGTACCTATTATTTAGATTCTAGGATCAATGATCATCCTGACATCCTAAAGATATCTCCAACCCACTTCTTTGCTATTGTTATTCATCTTTTCTAAATTTGTTTAGTGTTTGTATCTTTGTTTGTGTCTTTTGCATATTAGTTTATCTTGCTTTCATCCATTTAGGGTGTTTTATTTTCTTTTTATTTCAACATTTCAAATAACATTTGCATCCTGACTCTTTGTGGTCCTATCTCACCATTACTGCATAGTTTGGGTAGTTAGGAATTTATTATATAGTAGCTTACGACGAGCTCACCATTTTTCCATGAGCATTAGTTATGTTTTGCTTGAATAAAGTAAATCCTAAATCAACTCACCACTATTAATTTGAAGGGATTAACAAATTAGAATCAGAAGCCTTAGATAATTTTTGTCTTTTGTTAAAGTTTAACTGCATTGAACTCATAGTTTGTATATCGCATATTTCAGTAGTTGCGTGTTTTAATTCTTTTTCAAATCAATCAAATTTTAGTTATTTAAGTTGTCATGCATCATTTAATTTGGTATTTGTTTTAGTTTTATCCCCTTGGTCCGATACTTAATTTTACTCCCTTTTATAATACTTGTTGGCAAGGTGTAATTTTACTTTAGTTTGGATTAGGATTGACTTGGATTTATTTTTCTTAAGTTTAGAAATTAACAATAACATTCTAAATCAATTCCTTATATGCAAATGCTATAAACAAACTCAGAAAAAAAAAACTCTTGACCACTATGCAATACACATAAGAAAACAATTATGCAAAATGCAACGTGCAACGTGCAACTTTGAGCCTTCCAAGCATTGATAAAGATTAAGGCATATAATTTTACAACTATTCAACCTTTATCCATACATGATCTTCATCCTTGATCTTCATCCATCACTTTATCTTAGATTTTGTTCTTCTCATCAATTCTTTCACGCACATTTTCCTTTTGCCTATCTTTCTAATACACAAAACTAAAAAATTAATAATATATTTTTTTCATCATTAAAACCATTTATTGGAACTTCCTTTGGTTTAACATCCAATTTTTCATTTCTTTTAGTGAATTTGGATAGTTACTTCTTAACCTGCTTCTCTTTTTAAGGAGGAATTTCTTTTAGTCCTTGTATGGCAATTAAGAGGAGGGGTGGTGCATTAGGCATTACTAAATTTTTTTAAAAGTTTGTCTAAGTCTCTTTATACTTAATTAAAAGTTCCCTCTTAATTGAATCACTGAAATTAAACTATCCAATTAATCAAAGTACTTGAACAAACATATACTTAAAAAATATGAGTTGAATTAAAAATTTTAACAAAAAATTGAAATTTGGAAACTCAAAAAATATATTAAACAATAATATGATGGAAATAATTGAACTTAGAAAATTGAAAGAGTTAAAAAGAGAAGTTAAAAACTAAATTTATAGTGGTTTGGTGTCATCTTCGTACCTATGTGTACTCCCTAACACCTTCATATAAATCTCACTATCAACAAATACTTTACAAAAGCTTCTCTTTTTTAAGGACTCTAGGATAACTTTTACAATCACTAAACTTTTTTATGCGCATAAGTGTAACCTTTTGAAGCTCTTACTTTTTTTAGGCATAATTATAACCCTTAACAATTTCACTCTTTTAGTTGAACAATCCCACAAAGTACACTTCATAAAAATACCTCACTTGACCAACCTGAGTGTTTATATGCTTATAAATAAATTTTGGTGTGAATGTAATAATTTTCACGACACTAAAATTAACCAAACACTCACACAAATGCTCAAACCACTTTTTAATTATGTTTCACCCTTAGTTGATGCTCAACACACTTAATGGATTCTTAAACAACAGCTAAACACACATATATACATAGGTGAAAAACACCAAATTAGTCATTTTTAACTATTGTATATTGTTATAATTCATTTAATTCATTTTCTATTTGGTTTTTACCAATTAATGTGCTATTTTTGCATATACCGTTCAAGTAGTCTCATACATCGGTCGACTAGTCTAATTGCTTCAACTAGTCGACCACTCTTGACAAATTTTCCATACATCAGTCAATCAGTCTCATACACTAATCAACTAATCCTTTGCTAGAATGCTTTTCACACAATTTTCACAAAACAAAGACATGCAAATCATCCCAAGACAAATCATATCACTTACAAACAGTTTCAAACAATTTTTAAAACACTTTTTTAATGCAAAATTTAAGACATTCAACCATTCTAACAACTTACCACTTTTCACACAAGTCTTAACACATTCTCACATATTCACACATTGTAACACATTCGCTCACCCTAACCTCTATAACTTATTCAGCTACATCTTTTGACATAATCTTTAGCACTCACAGAATGCATTAATTTCTCAAAAGCATTTTAGTGTATCAAGAGGATATTTAAAAACAATTTACATACAACTCCTCTTAATTATGCATCTTATATGCAAAATCACTAACCGTGAATGTAGTATCCATAATGTGAGCCATTTCAACATAATGGAAAGATTAAGATATGCATTTGGTAGCTTTACTAAATTATAAGTATACGAGTCATAACTTGTAGTATAATAGATATCGATCCCATGAAAACTGAATATAAACACCTAACAATCTAAATTTCACTTTGAGTAAGGTAAAGTAAAATTATAGAAATTGAAAAATTAATTCAATGATTTAAATCGTAGAAAAAAGAAAAATAATGAAGATACTCAAGGACAGAAACTTAGGGATTATTCTATCCTTATTTTACTTTAATAATTTAATTGTGTTTGATCTAAGATATCTAATGATTTGATTACCCTCTCTCTAGATCTAATCAAGTAATCACAATAGAAATACATACAAGTCAAATTGTAACCTCTTAGTTCATAACATTACTTCTAAATATAAAAATTGGATTTAAATCAATCTTACGGACAATGACGAAGCAACTATGATATCTCTTCAATCACTTGTTAATCTAATAATTGCAAGTTTGTTAAGTTTCCAACTCTCGTTACGTACCCAAGCTCAAATAAATCAAAACAATTCCTCAATTCAAAGTGATTATAAGCTCAACAATTATCACAAATAACTATGCATTTGAATTAATAAGAAAAAAGTCATAAAACAATTATAGAATAAACCCTAAACTAGATCTAGCAATCCTTAAACATGTTTAACAACCAACTATTTAGATTAAACATCAAAAGAAAAGCAATGTAAAAGATAAACATTGGATGAAGATTGAAACCCCTTTGTTAGAAATTTGGACGACCTTTCGAATGTTGATTCCTCCACCTTGATCTTGAGTTCCTTATTGTTTTTCTACTTCAAAACTTATTATTTTTCTCTCTTAGATGTTCCTTAGACTCAAATTGGCAATTTCTAGGGTTTTTACACATTTCCCTAATCCAAAATAGCCTCCAACATAACTTGAACACGTCATCTTTGTAATTTAGGAAGAATAGCAAGTCGCTATAGCGACCTAAGCTTGATCACCTCTTTTATCACCATAATGACTTGAGTTTTACTCCATAACTCTTTCTTATTCTCCTCTTATGCTCCAAACTCAATTCAATTTGCATTATATATTCACACCAATAAGATAGAATCCTTGCTCAAAATCAACAAAAATCATACAAAAACACTTAAACATTATCAAAGGCATTATAATAACATCAAACTAAGTTAAAAACAGGTAATTTTCATCCTAAACATGCATAATAACATACTAAACCACTATAGAAATAAAATCTAATGGCACCCTATCTATAAGTTTACATAAAAACTAATTGCATTTGACATATTAAAATTCTATGTTGATCTCCATCTTGAGTCTTTATTTTCTTTAATCTTCATAGGCTTTATTTATGCACCAAGACTCTTTGTTGCATCTTAATGACACTTGTTATCTTAAAGCACACACTTCATCTTTGACCCTATCTTTTCCACACATCAAACACAATAAATACATAGTAATAATATCTTGTCATCATCAAAACTAGGTAGAAGGACCCTTAGTTTAATAATTTCCATTTATAAATTGTTGCCTATCATCATTACCTACATTCTTTAATTTTAGGTCATGTTTTATTTTTTTCATTTTCAAATTTGCATACATCTAACATTTCCTTATACTTAGTAGGCAAATTATTATTTTTATTAATTAAAACTTTTAAGTATTTAAGTAGTTCATCATACGTGAAGTCAGTATCATAATCACTTTCATTATAAGAGGTGGAGCATGATGATACATCTTTGTTGGCTATGAAACACACATGAGATATTTATTCCATAAGTTCTCACCTGTAAAATCACTCATGTCATTAGAAGTCGTTACTTTTAATGCCTTCCTCTTTTTTTTCTGTCTTTATCTTTTTATCAATTCTCTCATATTTATCATCATTTTTTTAAATAGGGCATTTTAATCTTATGTGATTAGATTCCTTGCACTTAAAGCAAGTAATATTATAAGATTATATGGTTGGAAATATAATTGCCTTCCTTATCATCTCTCCTTTTTTAGAAGCATTCCTTAGCATTCTCTTAAATCTCCTTATGAGTTTAGCAATTTCCTCCTCGTCACTATAACTTGTAGAAGTTTCATCATCATTTGATTCTTCCTTTGATTCTTTGAATGCTATATTCCTCTTCTTATACACGAATTGCTCCTCTTATGTCTCTTTTGGCCTTATTTCATAAGTTATGAGAAATCTAATAAACTATTCTAAGGTAGCATAAAGAAATCCTTCGCTTCTTATATGACCGTTGCTTTTACTTCCCCTTTCTTTAATAAAGACCTTAAGATCTTCTTTACCAATTCAACATTAGTATATGTTTTACCTAATCCTTTAAGAGCATTTATAATGTCAATAAATATGGAATATATAGAGAAAAAGCTTTCATCATTCATCATGTGGAAGAGTTCTTCTTAGTGTTTGAGCATACTAAGCTTACTCTTGTTTACATGAATGGTACCTTCATGTGTTATATTTAAGGTATGCCATATTTCATATGGGATTTTCTATTAAACTCATTTATACTTAAGGCACAATATATAATATACATAGCATTATTATTTAATCATATTAGTTTTTAATCATTACTATCCCACTCTTTCTCTAATTTTAGTTTTTGTTTTTAATTTCCTATAATTTTCATAGGCATGGGCGTTTCTTATGAGATTGTTTTTTACAATTTCATAATATATGACGTTAAAAAACATATTAGCATAGTCTGCTAATGAAAACCATCATTTGTATGAAAATATAGGGCTTTACTAATGTTTTGGCCTTCTTGACTAGTGGATGGTACTATTTTGTTTAAAAGTTCCATAATATGATCCCAATACTCATTATTTTGTTAGAAATATACCTATGTAATTCCTAGCCCTGAGACTTCTTATTGAGCCCCATATGACACCTAATAGGGAGAGTGAATTAGGTGAGAATAAAATTTTTAAGTCTTTATACCTAATAAAGCATTTCCTTCTTAATGTAATACAAAATATAAAATAATATAGCAAAAAATATAATAAACTTAAATAGTAAAGAGAAAAGGAAAGAGAGGTGAAAATCAATTTTTATAATGATTAAGTGTACAACCTACACCTACGTCAACTCTACAACATCTTGCCAAAAATTTGTGTACAACCTACACCTATATCAACTCTACAAAATCTTGCCATAAGTTTTACTATCACTATCTACTTTGAGGGATGAAGATTAACCACTTTTACAACCACTTTCTTTTTCATGTAACAAAAATAACTTTTACAATTTTAACCCTATAATCTTACAATCCCAAAATAAACCGAAAATTCTCACTTGAACAACCCAAAGTGCTTAAAGGGATTAAAAAATAATCCAATGAACAATGACAAAAACTTCATCAAACCACAACCAAAACACTTAAACAATCACTCAAACGCTTCTAAATTCACTTTCACTTCACTTTCACTTCACTTCGTTGCAAAACGTACTCTATGAAACGTCTACTTATAAGTGAAAATCATACTAATAGTTGCTTATAGTCGTTGAAATACATCAAAAATTATTTAATAACATTTTTTATTAGAACTAACTGTTGTAATCAAATTTCATACCTTGTTAGTCGACCAATTTATTTCATTAGTCAACCAGTTTTTCCTTATGCTAGTTTTTAATCCTTCTAAAAACATTTTTAGATATGTAAATATTTTAAAACATATCCTATCATTTTCAAAAACTTGTTTTTCTCAAACACACATTCTTGAAATAAGTTACTAAAAAATTTTGGTGTATCAAAGGGATTATTTACAAACTTTATCCATACATTTCCTCGTATATATGCAACCTATATACATAAGCACTAAACATGAATGAATTATACATGATTTGGGCCCTAATCACTTTGGAAAGATCAAGATAAGAATTACAATAAAACAACAAATATAACCATAAGAATTACAATAAAACTACAAATATAACCTACTTAAAATTCAATCTTGATCTTCAGCCTTCTTTTTTACTAATGTTTTCATTTCTCTTTTACTAAAGAACATACCCTATTAGATGTCAATTCTTAATTTTGTCTCATCCTCTGTTCACTATTTTTATTTTATTTTTAAACTTTGTAATACATTCTCATCATTTTCAATTTAAACATATTAAAATACGTTTTCAATCAATTAATTTTAGCACGTGCCAAATTCAATTTGCATTGCATTTCATCATATTCTATTTGCATGATTTTAGTTTTAATTTCTTTTTACCAATATTATTTTATTCATTTTAAGTCTTAACTAGTCTTAATTAAATTTTAATTTCAAATATTTATCCATAATATAATTTAATTATTGACTAATATTTTTAATTTTTGTTTTCACTCTTTACATTAATTTTATTTTGGACTTTTTCTTTAAAATTTAAAGAATTTAGATAAATAGAAAAGGAGAAATTCATAATGGCAACAAGTCATTTTCAAGATTTTCATTAGGTTGCTTAACAGAATAGAAAGAAACTCTTGGGAAAGTAATTTAAATAAATAATTACAAAATAATATAGTAGAAATAAAGGCTAGATTTAGCTGTAATAAAATAAAGAAATAATGGAAAATTGAAAAATATTAGGCAATTAGATAAGGGTAAAATTTACAATATCATTTTGTATTAGCAAGAATGGGTCGTACAAACTAAAAAATTGAATGGTAAGAAACACCAATATCCTATGCTTGCTCTTGCCTACATGCTATCCCCTAGCCCCTTCACCCCTGCATATATATATTGGCTACTTTACCCTCTATGCTCATTTGGCTAGTTGCATCTTGAACTATATATTATAGTAAAACCCCCCATTCTAGCTCATAAATCTTAGTTACTTTGTCCTCCATATTCATCTAGTTAGTCGCCACCCCACTCAACAGATCTTGTGACCTTGAGCTATATATCATGGTAAAACCCTAACGTATATAGAATTAGGAATGTTAAATTTTACAATTTTTTCATGCAATGAGTTATCAATTAGGGTTTAATTCATTATTTCTAAGTATTGTAGAGGTTAAATTCCATAGGAACTCATTTAGATTTCATCAATGTCAAATTTTCATTTAATTTGGGTTTTAGAAATAGAAATTTTCAATTTATGGAAAATTTTTTCAAAATTTTTCAAAATTGAATGTATTTTCATGAAATTGGAAGTAAAATTGAGTGACTTGAATCATAAATTGGAAACTATTTTTTCAATTCAATTTCCTAATGTAGGCCTTTAAATTTTAAGTTTTTTTTCAAAATTTTAATAATTAAGGTTTATTTTATAAATTTAACTTTTTATAAAAGAAATTGAGAGTTAATCTTACTTTTTCCATATTTCAAAATGATAAATTGCATATTTTTTAATTATAGATTCATATTTTCAATTTAGGTACACTGTCTTTCTATTTAATTTTTCTGCATATGTTTGTCCACTAATTATAATTAATTTGTTATGCTTAATCATTTACAATTATTTTTACAAGTAAATAGAGGGAAGTTCAACTACTCGTGATTATTCAATCTCTTTGAAGAGATTGGATGATATAGCTTAGACTCATGTGAGATTAGTTCTTGTTATGAAAAATCACAAAATATTTTTATATTGTAACAAACATTTGAAAGGTGGAGGAATCACTAGATTATAAAGAAATTTTGCTGGGATTAAAAGTGATGTGTAACCTTATAAGAAAGTTAGCAATGATGTAAAATAGCTGATGAATACTTTGTTTAAATGGTATTCGATTGAGAGAGAAAGAAGGCAATGACTGAATTATAAAATTGGAAGTGCAAGTTCATTTTGTAGTGGTCAAGATGATACTTGTTAAACTAAGGTGGTTCTAATCATGTATTTTGATGATGATAAATTATTATGATTACTAATGTTTGAGTTTTGAACTGTTTATAAGATAGTTAAATGCTTAAAGTGCAAGATCATAGTTTTGAACTATTTATAAGAAAGGTAAATGCTTACAGTGCAAGATCATATGTTTGTGGAGCTAAGGTAAAAGAGCTCAAGCATTAGATGATCAAGAGCTTGGATATCAAGGATCAAGATAAAGTTCAAGTGATGATCAAGCTTGAAGATCAAAAGCTTAAGAGATCAAGTTTAGAAAGAGTTGAGGAAAAGGGCTTAAGTTGTAAGTGTCC
>JAOXYD010127475.1:0-11053 GCA_028565735.1 Pinacopodium congolense | reverse complement strand
AATGCCATAGTAAAGTCCAATGGAAGTCTCTATACAATACTATTGTTTTGTAGCAACCCACATTAATGTCTAGCTTATGTATAGAAAATTAATGTGGGTTATTAATCCAATACTTCAAGTGTTGTTGATGTTTGCAAATACTTTTTTTTTAGTTGGATTCAATCTGATTTTTCAACCCACTTGTAGCTAACTTATAAAAAACCTAATCAAGACATATAAAGCCATCCTTATGCATCTAGAGAAGAAGTTTGAGCAGTTTATTTTCGTCACTTTTCTCCCAGATTTCATATTATCTCTTTAGTCTTAAAGTTTTAGTTTTTTTTTATTTCAATCTTTTGTATTGGAGATTCAAGCTTATTTTTTAGGATTCTAAGAGCTTGAGCATGTGATTCAAATTTATAAATGTGTTTGAAACTTAATTTAATGCTTTCTTAACTCTTCTATTCATTTTTTTTCACTTTTTTGTTGGATTAATCAAAGATATATTGTTTAAGTTTTATAACTTGTGTTCTTTGATACAAATGAGTGGCTAATTTGATTTTTAGATAAAGTAAGACTAGTAAAAGATTTGATTGAGTCCTTATGCATGCTTTAAGGCTGATCTTTATTTATTTGAATTCTTAATCCTCTTTTATAAGCTAATCGCTTAGGAAACGAGTCATAGATAATTAAGGATCCAAGAAATCTACCTTAGTTGTTGGAAAAATCACTAAATAACATGGATTAAATGACCAAACTCTAATTAATTGTGAGGCTGTTAATCTAAAAATAAGAAATCTTTAGATTAAACTTCTTGAAATTTATACCTATTGCTTAAATTTGTTAAGAGACTAAACTACAGGTTAGGATTAATGGAGAAAAGGCATCGTCTTAAACATAACATTGTCTTGATTTCATGAAGATACACTAGATCAGGCATTACAACCTTTAAATAACTCAATTAAATCATTGAAAACTTTAACCTTAGCTAATCATTTCAATTTGGAAATCTTTAATAGAAAACTTGATCTCCTTGGCATAGTTGGAATCTTTAGTTTAATTTTGTTGTCTTTAATTTGGTAGTTCATTTCATTTTAATTCTCTTGATAATTGTTATTCGAGTGACCTAATACTTGCAGTTTGATTCTAGTAGGAACAATAGTTCAAACTTAATTAAATCAGCCATATTACTTTTTGATCGGTGTACTTACTAATAACTTGATCTTAAGTTGAGTTTTGAATTTGTGTGTTAAAAGATTAATTATTTTAGATAACCCGGACCAACCACATCATTGATTCTTGAATGCATTCTTAAAAACCTTCAACTTGTAAAGATCCTCACACTTTTCTTTAATTAAGAACAAATATCCATATAAAAAATTATTAACAAATGTCATAAAATATTTTGATCCATAAATAATAGGTGCAAAAAGGCCACAAATATCAATATAAATAATATCTAATAAACTAGAACTATAATTACTTTGTTTTCTTTATTTTGGCCATTTCACCTCTATAACAATCAATCCATATTTCTGAGTTTATAAAATCAAGAGTTAGAAGAATGTTTTCCATTATCAACCTCTCAAATCTTTTTTTAGATATGTGGCCCAAATGCTTATGCCATAACATTTATGATTTGTCCTTTGTAAGAAGTCTTTTACTAATGAACTTTTAGGCAACATGTTAAGAAGCATAGAAATCATTAGGAGTCAATCACCTTTTTTACAAACCATATGACAAGAATGTAATACCAATATTTTGTATCCTATGATAACTTTATGTAAAGGTTAGTAATCACAAAACTATATGCTTCTTTGTCTAAAACAAAAGTTTATTTCATATAATAGAACATCATAGGATAACAATCAAACACATAAGTGATGAAAGATTCCAATAATTAGCTAAAGGACATCTTATTCATGCATAAACCCAAATCATGAAGTAAACCTTAAGTTTCAAAAGTTTAATGAAAGATGGATCACATACCTTATTTGATTGATGAAAATTCAGTGAATTGATGCATAAAAATGGAGTTAGAAGGTTGATTTGGTGTTAGAAGGATGATAAGAGGTGAGGTTGGATGTTTAGGGTAGACATGATAAATAAAGAGGGGAGTTGGATTGGTGTTTCAAAACACCATCCTTGCATAGGCTATGGGCATGACTTAGCCCGTGCACCTCTTTAGACCAAAAGCACAACCTGAGCCACGAGTGTGGCCTAGGTTGTGTAATCCCTCCTTTTTCCTGTATCTTAAATCATCTCAACTTTAATAAAAATATACCTTTAAACAATTTATGATGATTTAAAAACTCAAGCAAATCAAATTCAAATCATAAAAAAGTTGCAACTAACTTAAAAATGAAATAATGTAATAATGCAACTTATAAGCAATAACTTCAAAAATCAAAACAAAAGCAAATGGTGGGTTTCCTCCTACTAGTACTTGTTTAGTGTCGCTAACTCGATGACCTCTTTTTTTTGTTCAAGTATTGCCCCATTTCTTCTTTTGAGCCTTATTATTATTTTTGACTCTTCCCTTGGAGCTTTTTACATCTTCTTTGACTGTTATGTTCCATTCATATAGCTCCTTAACATTGAGGATCAGACTCATCTCTCTCTTATAGTGCTTAAAGATCAATATAATTAACAAATCACATTTAAAAGGTTTATGTTTGGAAATTTCCTATAAAAAACTAGAAGTGAAATTAATAGGATTATCAAAAGAAGAAGGATTATATGTTGCTTATAAAGATGACTTAATAGCTTTTGAGTGCAAGTAAGTAATAGATTCATCATTAACTATAAAAGTTAACTTCTTCTCTGAAACATCAATCAAAGCTTTCAAAGTAGCAAGAAAAGGTCTACCTAGAATTAACTGAATCTCATTCTCATCTTCTACATTTAGAATTATGAAATCAACGTGAATATAAACTTATCCACCTTAACCAATATGTCCTTAATAATACTTCTAGGATATTTAATAGATTTATCAACTAGTTATATGCTCATCCTAGCAGGCTTTATGATTTCTAACCCTAATTCATAAAACAACTTATGGGAAATAAGATTAATTCTAACCCCTAAATTAACTAAGGCATCATGTAAATGCAAACTACTAATAACATATGGGATTGAGAAACTCCCTAGATCTTTTAACTTTTATGGTAGTTTATCAATAAAACTTACAACACATTCCTCACTCATCGTCCTTTAAGATTCCTTTGTGTTCTTTGTAATGAGCACATCATATATGAACCCCGCATTCTATGATTGGCACTTGTGATTCAAGTTACCTCATTTATAAAATTAGCACATCATTACTTCAGCTGAAGTTGAATCCTCCATCATGCTCTCCAACTTCCTTATCAAAACATCTAACTTGGCTTCTAAAAAGCTAATGTGTATACACTATGCACTACTCTATTAAGCTTGCACTTCTATCGTGCAATGCCCAGTTGGTATATGTTCATTGCGATATTTTCTTTAAGCTCCTAAAGCTACCCAGGGGTCTTGAAAACTTGTTGTCCCTCAAGAGGATAGGTCGATGAGCTGCTTGGTTGTAAAGTTTAAACCATTATAGAAGGTTTGCATCAACATGCCCAAGTTGAAGGCATTATATGGACACTTCGTCAGCATGTCCTTTTGTCTTTCTTAAGCTTCATAGAGGTTTTCCTGCTCCTACTGCTAAAAAGAAATAATCTTGTTACGTAATTTAACTAAATAAGAGGGAGGGAAATACATGGTAAGGAACTTTTTATTAATTGATTCAACGAACTGATAGATCTAGGTAGTTGGACTTTAGCCAAGACTTGGCTCTACTCCTTAGTATAAACAAAAAAAGTATCAGTTGAACAGCTTCATCTAAAACACTATTAAGCTTAAAGGCAGATCTTTAAGAAGTTTGCTATATGGCTGTTAGGATTTTCTTCTGATAGGCCATCAAATTGAACATAATTTTGCAACATTTAAATCATTTGCGACTTTATTTTTAAACTTGCAGTCTTTACCCTTACCCCATATATTCTAGACTTTATGCTTTGCAATGAGGTATTGAAATATTTTCCATGGTTAACTATACTCATAGTCCTAGCTCTTGATCAATATATTTTATTTTTGAATCAGGGACCTCAAACTTTGTACTACTCTCTGATTTCCTCTCCTTTAAACCTCTCTTAAAGGTTCTTTCCACCTTAGGGTGTATTTCAAATAGCTTTACAAGATGACTCCAAGTCATGCAAAGAAATACCTAAATTAAAAAGTGTAAGAACAAAAAAAAAAGAAAAATAGTTATTAAACCAAAACAAAAGTGAAAAAAAATAAATAAATACCAAGAGTGTAACAAATTGAGAATTACATAAACTTTAAAAAAACAAAATTGAAGATGGCTAGCATAATAATGATTAAAAAAACACTAATATTGATGCAATCCCTAACAATGACACTAAAAACTTGATAGCTTATAGGATGTGCATAAGCTTTAAATAAAAATAAACAAAGAATTGCAAATAAGTAATATCGAACACGTAATAAGGCAAGTACATTTATTGCTACGTAGTACAACTATTATAAGTCCAGGTTGTCAAATCCCCAAGGATTGCGCTATTAATGAATTCCTCTACTAATTATCTAACTTATTTAATAGAAGTGATTGATCAATTGATTGAAGAAAATAAAAAAAAATGACTAAAAGTTAATTCTAAAGACAACTTACAAGAATTAGCAAACAATTATAAAATTAGGATCTAGGTAATTAATCCCTGTAGGATGCATTCGTATTCATTTTTCAATCTTGATTTAACATGTTTTCCGAATTTTACTAAACTGTAGGTTCCCCAAGATAAATCACATACTCTCTCAAGTTATGCAATTCTATTTAACCTTATAAATTAAGCAAAAGTTCTCTCTATTTCAATTTATAAATTGAATTCATTAAACATTCTATTAAACCCTCTCTCTCTCTTTTTACTGAACTCACACCTAATCCAAACATTTTATATAAATCTATCTCTAGGTCTCTATACAACACGTCCTTATTTATAAATTGATCTAAAGCATATATTCAATTTCTCAACCTAAATATACGAAATCATATTATTATAATTGAAGTTTATAATCACATAACAATCAAAAGCCAATATCATTGATTCCATAGACCAATCCAATAAAGATCTAGAAATTCAATGTTAAAGTAAGAAAACAATGAATACTATATCCTACAGTTCACAAAAACCCTAAATCCTATGAAAAGATTAGTTCCTAGACATCATTAAAGTCATAACAATAATAACAAAAAGGAAGGAAACAGAGATGTACATGATTATGAAGCTTGAATCCCATGACTTTTTGATGATTCTTAATGTGAAATTCAATCTTGATCTTGAATTTAATGTATTTGGATCAATCTTTCTCCTTCCATCATGGGTTAAAAAACCCCTTGGAAGATGGCTTAGGACTTGAGATTTCCCTTTTAGTAGTTACTTAGAGGCTCAAAAGGTAAGAAGATTCAAGAAAAGATATAAAATTAGGTTAAATTTGGCATGTTTTCTTATCAAGACATAACCTGGGATACGATTATGCACCCTTCTGCCACAAAGACACGACCCATATCCTAGTTCATGGCTTTCTATTGGTTTTCCAACTTTCACTACTCTTCTTTTTTTTTTTTTTTTGCTATTTCTTTTCCACTCATCCTTTGGCTATAAAATTTGATGTGGAACTTCCTAACTTTATACTTTTGCTTTGTAAATTGCTTCCATATCTCTTCTTGCTCCAAAGTGCATCCAATTATTCTCCAAAGTTTTACAAAAACATAAGCAAACATTAAAAACATATAAACATGAATTTCCTCTTCAAACTCAAGATAATCATCATAAAACCTTGCCTAAAAGATGTATAGTTAGGTACTATCAATGGTCATAATGCCAACTTGTAAGGTCACTGTGGTGGTTATAATTTTGTTGATGCATGCAAAAATGATATACCTATATGTTTTCCTTATATTTTCTATAGGGTCATAAACATTTGACAACTTACACCTATATGATAAACATCCGTTGGTCACAAAATAATACTGAAAAATACGTTAACAATAACCTTAAGTTAAAAACTCAACATCACAATAAATTGAAAAGTGAGTAACCAAGTAACATATAAAAATAAGCAAATATATAAGATACCAACACCATATGTATCTAGCATAGATCAATTCAATTACATGAAAATTCACTCAGTTATAACTTTAATAACTTGATTTGAATTTTTTTAAAAGTTAAACCTTAGTTATTACTAACGTAATAATCCCAAAAAATTGGAAAAAAATAAACTTTATACATTTATAAGACCCCGGATATGATCCAAAATAACCTTAAGGACTATTATGTAAAATCTGAAAATTTTGAGTTTTTTGTCCTGTAGTGCGTTGACATCAGCAGTGATACAAACAAAGGTGAGACAGTGCATCTTAGGCTTATAAACATGTGAGGAGTATGTGTGCAATGCCAAGTGTGAACCAAAGGCATACACCTACACTAGACGCACAATAGTGCACAAGATTTGGTCAGATGCATGCAGTGCATGAGGGATTCCTGTAGAGATGTGCATCGACTTTAATACACACATTGGATGTGTGTCGCGTGCTTTTGGCCCTTACATGCTAGTTGTCTTAGCATGTGATAGCTTCCTTTTTACTATCTTACTTGGGATCGTCAGTGGTCTCTCTTCTTTTTTTTTTACCTAATTCTAACAGTTTTCATCATAAAAATCACTGAAAAACTTGATTTCTTGTAATTTCCTACAAATTTCATGAATAACTTAATCTAAGCAAAAAAATATCCAATATATACAAGCAAAACATCTTAATATCTTCTATTTCCTTATGAATAAATTAAGAAATCTATATTCAAATTCATACAATTATGAAACTCATAATGTCATTAACATCCCTAACTACCAAAAAATACACAATAAAGATAATAAAAGAGAAAAAATAAAAAGTAAATGAAGCAAGTTTCTTCTCTTCTTTCACAAAATCTGGAATTTCTAGAGTTAATGTGCTTCTTGCCCAAAATGGAGTGATGACCTTGATTCTCTACCTCTCTCTAGCCTCAAAACCTATTTTTAGCTCAAGGAGGAATGTTTCTATACTTTTTCTCCCAACTCCTAAAAATAAGTAAAACCTGAGTACCAATCTGTCCGTCGATCCCACGATCGTGGGAAAAGGCATGATTCCAATGATCATAGGATGCTATAACATAGCTCCTCTAAGTCTCTTTTCTTCTCTTGGTCCCTAGCTCAATCTCAAAGGTTACCATACTCCATACCTACACCAAATTGATCAAGACTTACCCTAAACCTTCATTAAACATTTAAGAAACAACAGTGATGATCATGCTAAACAAAAACACACAAAATAAGTTCTAAAACTCAATAATATCATCCTAACATGCAAGAAACACATGCTAAATAGTTAGAAAAAACCTACACTAATGCACAACTATCAATAGTGTTAGCATAAATGCTTACAAATACATTCATATCTTAAATTCCATACATGACAACCATAAAACATAAATAATCCCCAATAAGAACCACAAAAATTGATGATAAAAGGACTAAAATAAATAAGAAATTTAAAAATAACTAAAAAAAGTTTGTTTTTAGCAAAATTGACCATCATGTAACACAAACAAGCTTGAAAGAGTGAAAGAAAAAATATTAGAAAAGAAGAGAAAAACCAACAGCATGAAAAGGCTAATTTGACACATCACAAAGATTAAGGTCAAAGAAATAAGTGAAGAAAACCCAAATTGCACCACGAACCAATAAAAAGAGAAGGAATTATGAAAACAAGTAGGGAAGCATCTCAAAGAACTATACGATTCTCCATGTATCCATTAGAAACAGATTGATTGTGTCTTGGATCTATATGTTTATAGTTCTTAATACTTAAAAATGTGGAAGATAATAGAAGACATCTTCATCCATTGTAATTTCTCTTACATCAGCTCATCAGTTTTTTTAAGTTATAAGAAAACCAAAATAGGATTCAAGATTATAAGCAACTAAATAATAAAAAAGAAAGAAGACTTAAATGTAGCCATAATCAAAATAAACTTCGATATCTGGGATCTTCTTAAATGAAAGAAGAACCTTTACCATAACATGAAGATTAGAAAATACTATATGGTTAGAAACACCATTAGATCAATTTTGAAATGAGAAAGAGATAATAGAGAATCATGAAATTAGGTAGGGATGTGTGATTTCAATAATCAAGCCATTTCCTCTAAAAACAGATTAACTTTGTCTTAGATATACTAAAAAGCTAGAAGATAGGAAGAAGAACATTTTCCATCATCCATTATAATTTCTCTCAAATCTTATCTAATGATAAATAAAAAAATAAAAAATAAAAAAATAAAGACGACATTTAACAAGAAGCTATCTTTATAATCTAGAAGAAGAAGAACAAGAACAAGAACAAGAGTAAGAACAAGAACAAGAAGAGGGAAAGAGAGAGAGAGAGAGAGGGAGATAGGATTAATAAATATAATCAATAAGAAGAAGAAGAAGAAGAAAGAGGGGGAGAGAGAGAGAATGACAACATGCAATAAGAAATGGTAGCTATAATCAAAGGAAATTCTAAAATCACACAATCTCTTAACTATCATCCTCTAAAAAACAAATGGACATGATTAAAGGCCCCATTACCCCTTAATGATGAAAATTAAATATTTTCCTCCCCTCAACCCTAAAACACTAAATCTTAAAATCATAAACCTTACAATCCTAAACCCGAAAGCCTTAAAACAATAAAATCTAAAACTTTGAATCTTAAATTCTAAATCCTTAAATAAACCTTAAATCTCAAATCATAAAAGGGAAATCATAACATGATCCCTAGAAAATCACCATTCTACCTTAAACCATGTTTTTTTTAATATTTAGGGAGTTTAACATAAGCTGATAGGAAGCAAAACATATGCAAAAAACTACATAACAAATAAAAAACTAACACCTTTAAGGGAAACTATTAAGACAAGTTTAGTGATAGTTAAAATGCAAGTACAAAAATGGTAGGAAAGCATCAATTCCTGCTATCATTTAATAATAGCATAAGTAACTGCACTATATGTTATTGATTCTATTATAAGTATAGCACTATAGTAAGTAGGCATATCAAGTCGAAAGCTTCGTAAGATATAATTCTGTTTTTTACTAATGAATGGTAGTTGTTACAAAGGTTTAATAGAAATACTAAATTTTCACAAATTTGCACCTAAAGGCCTTTGCACTATTAAACCCATACAATGCATCTCAACCTTTCATAAAATCCTTATGTTTGAAAGTGTTTATGCACAAACACTTTTGAAAATAAATACTTGTTATAAACAATATAAAGGGACAAAAAAAGAGAGATAAAATAATATATATATAGCCAAAAATCCAACCTTTGTTGAATTTCTACTACAATTTAGAAAGGGTACAAATGCTTCAACTCTCTATATGTTAAAAATTAGGCTTAAAGAAGCTATTTATAAGAAAATACAAACTTGGAAAGCAAGTGATAAGATAATAAAAAGATTTTCCTCTACCCATATATGGATGACATCTCTAGGAATTTAGGCAATAAACTAATAGGTGGTTAACACAATCTTATCACGTATCCAACCAATTAAATAAAGAGCATGTGAAAAATGAAAACTCCCTTATCCATACTTTCTTAATGTTTATACCATATACTTTATCTTATGGATAAAAATTCCCTTATCCCCAATTTCTTCAAGTTTTATCCACCATATGACTTTATGATCCCTAATAAAGGATGAAGTTTATCCAAATTTCAATCCTATCCACACATGATCTAACTAAGGCATGCCCATAGTTAATTCTGTTAGCCATGGTTTGCTTATTTGGGACACGAATAAGTAGTACAATTATCCTAAACTAAGTCAATCAATGCACTAATAAATCTTAGCAACCAATTGAAACTTGAACCATGCTTAATCCAACTTACTTATGTTACCTTGATTC
Organism: Pinacopodium congolense; assembly: GCA_028565735.1. NCBI lineage: Eukaryota > Viridiplantae > Streptophyta > Magnoliopsida > Malpighiales > Erythroxylaceae > Pinacopodium > Pinacopodium congolense. The sequence goes on along the minus strand of JAOXYD010127475.1, from coordinate 1,039 downwards.
AATTTGGCATTACCTCTCTCACATCTTGACCATCCTAGTCTTTGGTCAAGGTGTAATAATGGTTAGCAAAAGGAGTTGGTATATGTTAAAGGACTACCAAACCTCCCCACTAGATGAATATTCCCTCATTGGACTAGATTGGAACTACTGTTTTACCTAGTCTTCGAATTTCCACGAGGTAATTCTTTCTCCTAAGTTGCTTTTGAAGTAGGCTTTCCCTTTCATTAAATAAAAAAACTTCATTCTACAATTCTTCTCATATTGTCTCATCATTTGATTATCCAAAATGTTCTCTATGTGGTTGTTTAAATGTTTCCTTCCAATTTATGGAGCTTGTTTCACTGAACTCCTATTGAAATTTGATGTGTCCTTATAGTAAGGTTTAACAAAACTAATATGAATAGTTGGGTATGCCTTTAACCTTTCAAGCAACTTAAGTTAGTAAGCCATACTCCCAACTTTGTTAAGGATTTATAATGGCCCATCATACTTTGGAACTATCCCACAATGCCACTGCTTGTTACTGCTCTTCTTCCAAATTTAATGAGTAAGTTTTAAAAGTACCCCATGATTAATATCAAACTCGAGATGCCTTCTTCTTTGATTTGAACTTTTCCTCATTCATTTAAAAGTATTTTAAAGACTATCCTTTACCTCATTCAATAATTCATGTTTTTCCCTCATAAATCAATAAGTAGTCAACCATTTTCCACCTTATCTTTTCTAAGAAATCTTAAAAGGAGTTTGAGGCTATTTAAGAAACCTTAAAAGGAGTTAGAGACTATTGTCTCAGCACTATTTCAAAGGAAATTTTCTCTATGACATAATATCTATACAAGTTATAGCAAAATTTTACAATATTAAGTAAACTAAACCAATTATAAGGACTTGAACATATATGATGTCATAAGTATTCTTCTAATAAGCCATAGATCCTTTTGGTTTGAATGTTTACTTATGGATTATTTGCATTAAACAATTTAAGATCACACCCCCATCATGTTGAAAAGAGACATTTAAAATTGACATGTGAATCAAG
>JAOXYD010127464.1:0-11053 GCA_028565735.1 Pinacopodium congolense | reverse complement strand
GTTTTATTTTCCTCCTGCACCCTTTCATTCCATTTTAGAGTGAAAACATCATCAAGACCTTTAAAAGTCTAAAAAAAGGGGGGAGCCCTCTTATCGTTCAATGAAAAGATCTCCATGTGTGGCATGATAAGGAATAAGATCGGTAATAAGGTAAAAGAGGTCAGATGTCAGGTTAAAAAGTGATTTTTAAGAGTCAAAGCTGAAAGGAAAGTAAGATTAATGTGACAAATTACTACGAACAAGACAATCCTTTTTTAGCACGAGCTTATAATATAGCTACACCTAATTCCAGATCAGTTATTGCAAGAACTATAAATAAACTTGTCTATGTAGCTAATATCTTTACTTTTCTTCTTTCTTTCCTTGGTCTTTCGTTTTATCATATAAGTAATAACTTATCCAATTACAACGTATAAACCGCTAATGCACCTGACCTATGTGTCATGTTCCTCCCTAGCATTAATTAAAGGAAATCCCGAATAAGAGATTACCTATCATTCAAAGTTGTTCTGGTTTGAGAAAGGTTCGGCCTCACTGTGAGGGCATCCAAGTGAAGAATTTCTTCTAATAGTATGCTGCCAAATGCTTTTAACTCAATCATAAAACAAAGTGGAAGGATCGGGAAACGGATATGTCGATGGTTGAAAGGCTAGTGAATATAATTGTCACTGACTGTTCCAACGCGCCCCTAACATATCTTAATTAAGACTGAAAACCTATCTAAAAGAAAATGGACCCCTCACCAGAGGGATAACCCTTTGTTTGAACAAAGGGGCCATAGTGTCCCATTAGGATTCAAGAATTGAGACTTTGGCTAGATTGTGAAGACAAAATAGATAAAGAGAGGCCCTAACAGATTTCTTCCGAAACTTCAGAGCGAGTGCGAAAATCTTCCTTGTCATCTCCCTTAAATATTGATTGGCAATATCCCGCATTTCTGTATTGTTTTCTGTTCCGGATCGTCCAAGTAAGAGACCTAGAATTAATGCTTTTACATAGTTCACTCTCTTTCTTAAGCTAGTTTTATCCTCGAGCTAAGTTTAGCTACAAGGAAGGATCCATGTACCATTTTTGAAGTATAAGTAAAGTCATTTCCCATGCTCTGATCTTGATATTCTTTATGTGGTTATGCCAACTAATAAAGCAGATGAATTGGTTTTTATGGCTTTACAAATGTTTTCTTTATGTAGGGATTTGGAATTAACTACTTTCACACCGAGGGAACAAGATCCAGAACAAAAATATACAGAGTTTGGAAGATATCTTGAGAAAAGGTCAAATCTATTTTTGGAAAGCTCTTGAGTTTCTTCTCAGATCAGGCTAGGCCTTTTCATCTAAGCTAGATCGACACCGAAGGGATACCTAAAATATAGGGAAATGAAAATAGGAGAACAAGAACAAATGACTACCACTAAAATTCATATGTAGTTTCTTGTTTGAGTTGGATCTGGCTGGTTTATCCTCTTTCCTTGTTGGGTTTGGGACTCTAAATTGATCAATCGAATTAGACAACTCCGATCCTCAGTTTGTGATTGACTCGCCCATATAAATCTAAGAAGTCCCAATATCAAAAAATGACTTATGGTGAATCACCCTTTACTTGAAAACAAAGAGGGGAAAGATAGCATGTCACACGAGTGAGGTGAACCATAAGATCTAACTGCACTTCTGTTATGAAAGAAGAATGCAGACCAAGAGATCTAGTCTCTCCCAAAACAACAGATCACAGATGTCCATGACTTCTCTGGCCACTCGTTTGGCCATCGGTGCTACTGTAGCTAACAAGGAACAACCGAGTATTCTCTCATCACAAACAACACAAAACGAGGGTTTTGCTCGTTATAAGACTTGACCAACATCTCATGACTTCTCGATACAAGAGATTTGGCCCATTTTTTCGTGTGATCAATGCATTAGGAGTACATATTAATGGTCATCCAGTACCCAATTGAGTCAAATTTAGTGGTTTCTTCTTCTGCCATATGTCAGTTCTCTATTATTTATACTTATGCTCTTCTTCTGGTCAGCAGCTCAAAAGATAAATAGCATTTCGATCCTAATGCTTGAAGAAAAAAGGAATCGCTTAATTCATCTTTCCCTTCCCTCACCACTTTATTCAACCTTTCAATCCTGGACCTTGCATAGTAGTTGGGATTTTCTCCATCAATGGCATAAGGGGCGGGTAAAGAAAATTCATAAAGGAAAGGAAGTTGATCACGTAAAGCTTGACATAATCGGTTTTTCCTTTAGATTAGAGTAAGGAGCGTAGCCTTTTTGAGTTAGAGTTCCCGCCAACTGATCAGTTGAAGTTCTTGCCCTTTCCTTTATATTTGAATACAAAGAACCAAAATTTTTTTGACCCCGTCGTAATTCTTAACCATTTCATGCCACCAGTCGTGGATAAACCATCTCGCAAACAAAGATTTGAAGTGGTCTATAATTTACTGAGTACTCAATGCTAGCAGTTTCTTGGAAACATTTTATACTCTTCGAGGCTTACCAATCATGATTGTTTGACAAAAAAGCTATAATCCCAGTTTAGGAAATTTAACTGCCAAAATAGATCTTAGCCCAAAAGCCTAAAACAAAAAGAAGATAGTCATTCGAAGAAATGGTCGAGATTTTTTTTTTTTACCCAATGAAAACGAGGAGAAGAGGTCACATCTCAGCTTAAGACTACTTTACATATTAAAACTCCCTTAAAAGGGGACCAGCTTTCAATTGTTCTACTCTTACTCCAATTTGACGAAATGGACATTTCAATTGAAGAAGAAAGCATCGAATTTGATATTTTCATATGGATTTTTTCAATGTGCATTCCCAATACAAGAGACCTCTAAAAAAGCGAATTCCTCTTTCTCTTCAATTACTTAATTTCGGGGGTTAGTAGTTAGGTGCTCAACAACCAATACATATGTTTACTCATACTCCTCTTTCTTATCGAAGAATAAAGAACTATGGCTCCATCTAACTTTTTTCCTATTAAGTCTCAGGCGTTTCTACTAGGGGGTGTGCTTCGACCATGTCTCTGAGGCACAGTTGAATGTAGATATCATGAACTCCAGATGTAGGATACCAGGCCGAGAAACTCGGACAACCACCCCCTATGTGCTACCGTGAAGCTTTCAGGAAGAGGGGTAGTCTTATGTGTAAGCATAGCATTTATGGTCGAACTCACCCTTCTTACTATAGCCCAGGAAAAAAAGCATCTGTCTCTTTGCAGATTTTGTTTTTTTTTTGCATGGCATAGCTAGAACCTTCAAATCATGTTTGAGCCAAAGGGTCTATGAGAAGTAGGGAGCACGTTGTTATTCTGTATAAAAAAAAGATGCTCAAACATGGGAAATAAAAATAGAACCAAATGCTTTCTTAAAAGAAAATGCTTTGCCTTTTTATGAAATTAGGGAAGGTTTTTGGTGACAACAGGAGGGGCAAATTGAATTAGAACCCTTGATATAGTGACCATGATAATTCACCTATCTTTTCTAAAAAAGAAAAGAGTACTTCTGATCTGCAGCTCAAATGGTCTCTTATGAAGTCTTTAGATCCAAATCTATAATGAAAGGAATGGAAGCAAGCTTGTCACCTTTTGTCCAATTAAGGGGTGAACCCAAAAGGTGTTTTCTAGACTTTGAGAAGAGAATTGTTGGTTTAAATGACAAGCTCCGTGGGAAAATGATGGCAGAAAGACTAATCCCTTCTCTTAGCCCAATCCGTTAGACAAGGGTGCAGTCACTCATTCCTTTCTTTTGCCACAAATGGCACATTTTAATCGTAATCAAAGATGTTTTCTTATAACAACTTTTTTGGCACTCGAACAAAGGTTATTCAATCTACTAATGCAACTAAAGGTGGAAAAGCCCGGAATAAAGACCAATTTCTCGTAATTGTCAATTGTCTGTCCAGGCTTTCTTTTCTTGCTTATGAACATTGTTACACCGACCACCAAGTCGCAAGGCTTTCCCAAGCGATGTTTTCTACTAGGTAAGCATTCCTTTATGACTACCACTTCTAGCCCGATTGTCCCCTTTCTTTTAGTAGGCGCCAGTCTTCTTCATCTTCTTTTTGTTGTGCCAGCTAAGGCATGAAATAGGAAAGAAATCAGTTTTGAACTAAAGATAAATGAAAGAAGGACACTTTTCAGACCTTTTTCGTTAGGCAAAAATCTTTCTATCAATAGAAAGAGAAATATATTGAGAAAAAATGGATATTAATCTGGGTTCGAGATTTATAAACAAAAGAGATAAATAAATAGATAGGGTGGAGAAGCCCCTGGTCTATATGTAGGTCTCTAAGACTGGAACCGAGGTAATGGGAGTTTGTGGGGACTTGAATGGCCTTCATTTAGTCAAAAAGGTCATATCTCTCTCTAAACCTAATGTGGTAGTTTCCCATTATAGGACTTTCCATCTCGCCCCATAAGTCTGCTAATGTAAAGCGAAGAGTTAAGCCTAAACTTGCGAATCGAAGTCACTTTCAAAAGTAACTAAAATAAGCACAAAATGTGATCAATCGGGAAGAACACGATGAGAGTTGGAGGTCTCTTATCCTTCCACTTAGATTCGTTTTTAAAGCTTGGTGGTGCTCGTCTTGATAATTATTGACTTAACCTTCAGGAGTTCTTTGATTTTGAATGTTTCTTCTAGGTCAAATGCAAATGCAAGTGGCAATTTGAGGGGGGGGGGGAGAGAATTAAGCAGAATGAGTCTACCACCTTTGGACTCTGAATCAAAAGACTACTTCAAATGAATGGGGAATGCGCCCTGTGGGAGCGTTATTTGGAAAGGTTGTTCCATCACCTTAGAATGCTATGGAAAGGTATTGATTAATATTGTTCCATTAAAAAAATGCTTTTTGATTCTTGGTTCCCCTTATTCTATTCCCAAGATCCTGGAAAGTAATTTTATGAGTGCTTTTTCTACCTCATTTAAGACGAAAACTCACTTAGTGAGAGAAAAGTTTCACCATAAAGGAAGGAATCAGGATAGATAGATTGATATCGGTAGGGACAGACGAGCGATTTTAATCTGAAGTGGAGTTAAGAACGAGTTGACGACTACAAGGGAAGCGGCTGACTACAGTCCCTGAGCCCTATTAGACGCATTAAAGGCTACACCAACATTTTAGCAGATTTTCTAGCTTGTCCTCGAAAACCCATTCACCTCCTCACTCTTACTTTAAAAATACCAATTTCCCTTTTAATAATTTCTCTTATAGATCTCCCTATCTTTTCCAAAATAAAGGATTTTTTCTCCTATCACTTATACACCTCCTTCCATCCTTGAAAAATTGCTACACTTCTCCAGAAAAGTCTGTTTTATTATCTACATCTTTTTCTCAATTTCTCTAAGGTAACACCACATCCTCATTTCTTTAACATCAAGATCCCTTACATAATTGTTCATCATCTGTATGATTCTGTATCTAAAACCACCATGTGGCATATGTGGGCTTTATCTACCCTTTATACTTGTCCTGATGCCATATCTCCCTTACATGTGTATCAGTATCTTATCAATCATGCTAATGCTACATCTCTCTTTTGGACTTTTTTAGAATGGTTTGAACATCTAATCAAATGGTGACAACAACTGGGTTTGATTTTCACTTGATATCAGCTCCGAGGCATTCCTTTGCACCAACAAAATACTCAATATTTTTTTATCGTACAGTGTCCCTACAGTATGATAGTGGCTATATCTACACTCTCAACCATTTTCAAATCTAGCATACTTTTCTTGCCTAGCCTCAAAATAAACTTGATGTTATAGATTATTTGTTCCATTTTTTGGATCATCTCAATCATCATCCTAAACCCGATAGTCCCACTACATGTACCTCTCTTGGCCTCTATCCTGGAGATTTTTCTATTGCTCACCTTATTTTTCCTAATGTAGGTTATTAGTCCTCTTGCGATCAATTTGCCTATATGATTTTTAGTACTTTTGTAGGTGACATACCCTACCCTCTTGGATATCAACCCAATCAACTCCGAAAACCATGGTTTGAACCTGGTGAATCAACACAAGCCAAGAAGCCCAAGCCTTTAGCCCAAAACAAAGCCCATGGCCTACCAACCCATTTTTAAGACTCTCAAGATTTGTGGCCTCCAGTATGGACTGACATTGAAATTGAACATTTTATCAATGAGATCTACAAGATAGATAAGGATCTCTTTGATGATATAGCCATGAACCCAGTTCTTCTACTCCTGCTTAAGGATTCCTTCTTATCTATTAAATATATTATCTCCTTAGGTAGACCCTTATGTTTTTCACTCATTGTAATTTTTATCCTTATCACTATATACTGTGTGTATGTGGGGTTTTATGTTTTTAAAGTTGTTGTAAAGTTGTTCTTATTTCATTTATAAAAGCAAGACCTTGCATCATTTGTAAGTAAGTTTTTGTAATGTTAATAATATGTGTGCTTTCTTTTACATGGCTTTCAAAATCTTTTTCTCTCCTGAAAACATAAATCTAAAATAATGTCTTGACAGTCGTACAAAAAGATGAGCATGCTCTACATTTGCCTCTCTCAGAGGATCCTATGCATCAGAAATCTTGGACCAGAGATCCTGAAGAAATTAGGTTTATACGGGGATTATTAAATAGTTATGATTTCTAATAGTCCAGCCTTAAAAATGAATGGCCTACAGAGATGGCTTATATCTCCACTAGAATACTTGAAATCATAGCTACAGTAATATTTGTATAAATTTAATCTCTGAAAGAGATTAATATTAGTTTCTAAAATCCATTTGAAAGGGACTAATCCCCGTAATCTCTTAATAAGATTTCGAATAGTATCAAAACCAATCTTTTGGATTCATTGGCTGTCTTGATCTTATTTTGGATGCAAGTACGTAAAGAGACCTTGGTTCCATTAGTATTTCATCTTAGCTTTCTAATGATCCAGCCTATTTGTCTTCTACGTTATCTTTAGCTCAACTACCTTCTACTATTAAATGTGTGTTGTCCAATAAAAATGAATGCCTTGTTGAAATAAATCATCTTCCTGATGACCAGCGTATTTCTAATACCTCTCTTCTTCTTCTTAGTCCTTATAATATCTACCACCATGATCGTTCTTGGACTCGTAGTATTCGCACCATCTTATCAACCACCTGACCTAAAGCTCATGAAATTATTCAAAGTTTTCGTATGGAACAATGTGGTCTACATTTTACTTTTTCATAATAATATGTTAAATTGGAGATCCCTCAAGCACTAATTGATTTTTTGAGAGAACAAAGATATACTCATCTTCATCTAAGAGCTATTCATCTTGTTCTTACTCTCTATGGACGAAAAGGCATTCTTGCTATAACTCAGGTTGCTTTATTGGACACTGCTTATGCTAGTTATCAAAGTGTCTTAATTAGAACTTTATTAACAACTTTAAACAATGGTGGTGATATTCTTACCATTGCTACTGATTTTAATCTGTGTTTCGATGATCCCACTTTGTCTCAAAGATTGGAAGTGCAAGTTTAAATCACAAGTGCAGGCAAAGATCCTTCGGCAATTATGGTAATCTTACACATCAAATGATTTATTGTTTGCAAAATCATGATGTGGATCTTCATTTTCCCAATTTTACAACGGATGCTTTATACATGTTAGCTAATCACACTCATGATAAAACTACTATTATTCAGATCCCAAAACAACTACCTTATAAAGAATTGGAAAAATTAATGCATAATAAATAGATGACCAATTATGAGAAGGTCTTTCATTTACCTCATCCATACTACCACTTCTCCCATCTTAAGGACTTTACGGGATGGAACTGTGGAATCCTTTTTTACAAAGCCTTTTGAAGATCAACCAGAACCTTCTCATGTCAGGGGTTTTATTCTCATGTTATAACTAGTAATGACACTCAAAGTTGGCGGTGATCCACCCATTTATCATGTCACTCCAAATGGACAACCAGTGTATATTGGATGGTCTCATGGCCATCTTATTTATTATGATCCATCTATAAGTGAGGCCAATTATGAAATTTGTCCTCAGGATATTAATGAAGAAATTGATAAGGATCCTTTTGAGACTACTCAACAATGGTCTGCAAATTTAAGCCTAAAAGAAAAGAAACATCATCGCCAAAAAGTTTCTTGCCAACCTACTACTTTTATTTTATCTTCATTTCATGATTAAGATCTAGATGATCAACCATGGATTGGTCTTTGAACCCCACTACCTAAACCTCAAAATTTGACTGAATTACTTAAAACAATTGGTAAAGAACATTGGGTGCTTAAGAACTCATATTCCATGTATGATAATGCACCCTTATGAAGAAGAATTTCCACCTCTAAAAAGGAAAACTAATGAAACTTCTATAGTCATTTCAGCTCCATATATGCATTCAACTAGTATTACTGCTCATGGCCATCCAACAATAAATCTAACCAATGAAGTTTTTAATCGGCAAACAGATAACGTTGTGGACCAAAATAAAGTACTTTGTTGCATTGATCACAAAATTGATGGTCTTACTTAACAAACTCAAACAATGCATAATTGAGTTGATGAAGTTACCTCTCAAGTCCATGCTTTATACCAATAATTGCAACATTAAATAGTTAAGATTGAAACTGATTTACGCCAACATTCCTTTGGTTTTGATTTTTTGTCTAAAATCCTAGGAAAAACTCAGGAATTACGTAAATTACAAACCATAGTCCGGCACATTGAGGCTAATCTTCAACGAGATCAATCTAAACTTATCTATGAGTCTTATCCTTCTTCTTTTGTCATTATTAATCATATATACCCTTCTTCCATATATCCCATATATCCTGAAGCTTCAGATTATGAATATCAAACTTCCCTCCTGTTCACAAATATTCCAATCCTTTTATTTCTTCTTAACCTCAACCTACGCCTTTTAAACCTTTACATATTCATACCCCCATCTTCTTCTCCTACTCCATAAAAACCCACTCCAATGACGAGCAAGGATAAAGCTCATTTTATGGCTTCTTTGACACCTCTATTTGATTCCAATTTTTCAATGGATTCATATGATTTTGATGTTTCTAATTTATTAGATCAAATTACTGATTTATCTATGTTAGCCCATATGATGATGGTTGATCCTAGTACTTCACATTAAAATGAACTTGCAATTAGTAAAGTAGATGAAACTGCTGAAACAAACCACCCCCACACCACCCACCACAAGGCCTTAGACCACCTCCAGCTCGTCCATCTTTTGGTCCTTAGTTTTAATTTGATGATATTTATTTAAGTAAATGGAGAGATTGTCTTTAAGGATTAAGTGCATGGATTGATCTTTAAATGATACAACTAGATATCACATTAAAAGATTTCCTCACAGAATTTTCTTCTCATTTTGTTAGTTCTCTCTGAGACTAGTGGCTTAGCATTGATCAGTATACAAGATTTCATGTTGGCCCTATATAGCATCCAAGAGGGGGTGAATTAGGTTCTTAAAATTTTCTTCTAAATTACTTAACCTAATCTTTTACCAAATTATTTAAATATGGAAGCTAAATAACAAATTATTTAATCAAATAACAATAACTTAAACAATAAAATAAACGCATAAAAGTAAAGAGAAAGGGAAGAGAGATATAACATATTTATTCTAGTTTAGATCAATTCAATTGCCTTTACATCCAGTCCCCAACACCACTGTTGAGATTTTGTTCTTATTGTAACCAACACGAGTACAATGTTTACAATACAATCCTTTTTCTAAGGCTCAAGAATAACCTTTTATTCCATTTTCTAAAACTTAAGAATAACCTCACATCCCTCTTTTTTTTCAAAGATTAAGAATAACTCTTACAAAAATTTACTTACAATTTCCACCCTTCTCACAAACACCCTACAAAATATCACTCTTGTGTACCAAGGTGTATAAAGGGCTTACACAAAAACTTATATATGAAAATGCCACATAAAATACACAACTATACTCACAAACTACATCATAAACTCACAAATAACCCCAAGAAAGCTCAAATCACTTGTACAATTCTTTCACAATTTTTATTATACATAAACCACACTTACAACATCTATTTACAACCATCTTGAGGCCTCAAAACCATTTATATTCGTTGCCCAATGCTATAATTCATTAAAAGTGATATCCGTTGCAAAGTTACCATTGCATATTTAACATGTTCGGTCAACCAAATAAGTCATTCGATCAACTTATCTCTCATTCGATCAACCTATCTCTCATTCGGTCAACCTATAGGTCATTCAGCCTCATTCGGTCGACCTATGACTCATTTGGTCGACCAAACTCCCTTAAATGCACCAGGTTGCAACATCACTTGGTATTTTCGTGATTTCTTCTCCATTCTTCATCCAATTGCCATGAAATTTGGTGAGCAACTTTTTGACATATCTTAACAAACAATAAACTCAATAAATAAATTAGTAAAAAAAACTTTTTTATCATCAAAACACAGGTGAAGCCAACCTTTAGTTTAACACTTCAAGCTATTCAAGTTCCCTCTACTAGCTATTTTCTTAGAGTAATTCATAAGGAATTTCTTGGTGATTTTCAATTAATTGATAAACAAAAACGCCAAGAAGATTTTGATAGAAAATGTTGCTCTTTGGATCGTAAAGATTTTCAATGGCATTATCAACATATGTTTAAATTATATTATCTTTTGAATGGGTTCAATGATGTTAATCTTCGACATACTTTCATTACATCTTTACGTAAGGAACTTCAACTAGAACTTCAATGCACGATTAATGATTTATGTCATGATATGAAGGATATTACTTTATGTGAAATCTTCTAAATGACTTTAGTTACTCTTGATAAATTATGTGAATAACACAAGTTCTTCTAAAATATGCTCAAGGACAAGCTTCAACTCAAGAAGGCATGCAAAAAACCTTATTTAAAGATTAAATGCAAAGACCGTAAAGAATGTGATTGTTTTTCCAAGAAACGATTTCATTATAAGAACTCAAGACGTTTTCGATGAAGATATTCGATGGTTTTTGAAGACTATCAACGTCCTTTCCGCCATCTAGGACAGCGGCCA
>JAOXYD010127454.1:0-11053 GCA_028565735.1 Pinacopodium congolense | reverse complement strand
TAAATAAATAAATAAATAATAAAAATAATAATATATGTATTATTATATTATATATAATTTCACGGGAAGGCCAAATTAGATATTTTTTGTTACAAATAGACCGACAGAAGAATTTTAAAACGTCTTCTGTCCATATATGGTTCATTAATGGCCCTGACACCCTCGAGAGACAGCGACTTATCCCTAAAAGAAAGTAAATATGAATCATACACTCCATGTCTTATTGCCAGTTAGAATGATCAGAAGAATCTTTCAGACGTCTCCTGGTGCATGGTATGGGTCACTTCAAGCAGATAATGGTCCTGACACTGTCAAAGGCAACCACTAACCCTTCACCGTAAACTTTTCTATCGGAGCAAACTTTTCTATCTGCTTCAGAATCTAACAAGAATAATTCTTGACCATTCGGACACACGCACAATAATGCAGGCAAATATCTGAAGCCTCATGTCTATTCTATATTTGTCAGGTACAGCAAGAGATGACATATATAAGAGATATTTAATTAAATTGTGAGTTTTTTTTTTGTTGTAGTTATTTAAATTTTGGATTAGTTATTATATATTTTTAATTTTTATATTATAGTAGTATATTTTTTTATTAAAAACAGAAAATCACAATTAATAATCAAAGTTCAAATAAATATAACCTTAGTTAATTTTTTTATATAAATTGTAAAATAAAAACTATTTAAAATAATAAATAATACATTAGCTTCCCAGAAACTGTTTTTATTTGACATCCTCCTTGTGGACGAACAATTTCTTCTGTTCGTAGATAGCTGATAACTCTGAGGCTTTCTTTGTAGTTGTCAAACTTCCTGCCATTAGATTTGCCAACAAATATTTTTTAACCAAAAACTCGAACGAGAATCAGGAAGAGAAAATGATTGTGTCTTCCATTTCTGATTTTCACCCGCCCTTGGTTTGACCTAGCTAGTAGCTAGTACATATGGAGCTTATTTGGTGAAACTATGGGCTGAGATAATGGTGTACTTAGGACCTATTGAGCTACTCAGACTAACAATCGGTGTCTATTATCTCTGCCGTAACTGAGCGTCGAGGTCAGAGACATTATCTCTGCCGTAACTGAGCGTCGAGCTCAGAGACGGGGTTTGTCCCCACAACCATTACTACCACTTTATCAAACAATTTTAAAGACAAATTCCTACATCAATATGGCAAGAACTCAAATAGTTTTATGTATTAAAATTCAATGAATTAATTTTTTAAGATGTCAATTTCGTAAAAAAAATGTTTCTTTTGTATATTATTCACTTCTTAAATACATTCTGTTTTGAGGAGATTAATTCTTATTTGTTCTAATTCATTCATTGGCTGAGTGGTCATTTTAAAAGAGAGGTTTATTAACCTCTATTGCTAAACGTCAAAGAGGTCGTCAAGTACAGGTTCAATAATTTAATTGCAAATAATTTGAGATTGCTTAACAGAAATTTAGTTAAATTGTAATTAAATTATTCTTTCAAAATTATATTTTAATATCGAATCAAGTTTTCTTATCATAATATGATTTAGTTTTTCTCACAGTTTTTGGAGAAATATATATTTGTAAGTTAAATATAAATACACTTTTAAGAGACAATAAGAATTATGCTGATATCCGTGAAGCATATACGCCCAGTTTATCATATTGAATACTTTATATAAGGAATCCTCATTAAAGTATATGGTATCGAACGTAGATTAAAGGTCCATATTACATAGGAAATCCTATTTCAGTGCGAATATGAGATTCTAAGATTAGAAATCAACTCCAATAGAAATACTAAGTTTATCTTTTGTACTTTTTCAATGGTGAGATAAGGCCTTCTTTATTTTTAAAATAAATACTTTAACCCCTAGTTTTGTTTACTTATGGGTGTAAACAGAGCTACTTTATCATCTGTAAGTTTTGCACTTTTTTTTAACTCTCGCAATATTTAAGGCCGGAAGTTTCTCCTTGTAAATTCAAATTTTAAATAATGTCCTTAAATTTGGATACACATAAAAGTCAAGGACAAACTCGAAATCTTTCAATTAAAAAAAAATCCTAAGTCAATAATTTTTTTTGGAGTTCTAAAAACATATTTTTTTTATTTTGTTTCAATTTTTCTTTTTATAAAATATAATATGAGAATTACATGACTTTTTTTTCGTGATTCAATTTAGATCATGTATAAACTAAATTTTATAAAATTTGAAATTAAAATGAGTTTTAACTTGACTAAGAATAGATTTGATTAATTGTTGATTCCTAATATTAAAAAAAAGTTTTAAAAATTCAAAAGAAAATTCTACTTTTCACTTGTTACATTAAAGGGAAGTAATATTTATTAATTAATTGTAATTTATACCATTAGAAAAAGTTTTAATAGCTAAAAATATCTACTTTTCGTTTGTTGTGTCAAAGCAAAGCAATCTTTGTTAGCCTTTTGGTAATCAGAAGTAGCCCAAGATAAATGATAAATTAGATCCTCTCCTGAAACTTGAAATGTTAGAGATTCACATTCGCTAAATCATGAGAATTAACAAAAAAATATAAAAGAAGGATCTATCTTTGTTGATGGTGAGCTGACTCTAATTTTTTTAAATACATAATAAACATACCAATGAAAGTGGGATTGATATGAGAGAACAATAATAAATCATCTACAAAATAGAACTTAAAAGATTTATTTCTAAGCATTTAGTATGAAATTTTTTATTTTTGGGGGGGGGGGGTCTCAAAAATGTTTTTATTAACTAGAATCAAAATTTCCATTCTATGTCAAATAGATAGGAAGATAAGAGGTCTTTTTACCTTAATTCTTTTCTAGATATTCAAGTAATAAACTTGATGGAGAAATTAGTTTCATGGAGAATGGCTAGAAATGTCTTAATGAACCATATCAAAAAGCTTTACAGAAGTTAATTTTCAACATATATATCTTAGGTCCAATACTCTTATGATAGTCAATCATAAATTGTTAAACAATTAAAATATTGTCTTTAATATGTCTTTTAAAAATAAGAGCTATTTGAGTGTCACTAATGAGAGAGGAGAGGGCAAGATTTTCTAGAGAATATTGTAGCATAACATAGGTTCATTGTCATTTAAGGAAGTAGGATTTGAAGTTTCAGGGATTAACAAGATATAAGTGCTATTAACTTCTTTCAAAAGCTTACCATAGTTAAAGAAGCTAGGAATAGCTTTAGAGATATCTTCCACAATGGTACTATAAACATTTTGAAAGAAAAAAATATCCTAACCATCAGGTCTTAATAGGGTTTATTTTGAAAACTATATCCTTAACCTCTTGATTACTAAAATATTTTACAAAAAATTTCTTATGAAAAGTATAAAGTTGATTTGGATGGAGATAATTGATAATAGTAACATGTATATGATCAAGTCTGCCAACACTAAGAATAAGTTTGACATGATTGTGAGGAAGAAATAGTAATTCTCTTGGGTGTGTGAAATTTTTCCCTTGATAAACTTAAATATATTAATATTTATTTTCATCAATACTTACATTAAAGAAATATAATGTGTTAGCATTCTTTTTATTGGCCATTTTACATTGATTTTTATTTCAAAAGAGAGTTAGTGTATATCTCTGTAACTTTTGTTTTCCATTATCTTAAAAGCCTCATCAAGAGGGGAGAGGTAAAGTCTCATTTGACTCTCTTGTTAGCAAACTTCCTTGGAAAAGAATGCTAGTTAGCCTTTCTTTAAGTGTTATGCATAAAACTTAATAGAAGAAAATTGGTAAGAAAGATGGTTAAATAGAACACAAGTGATAGGAGAACTTGGGAAAAACTTTTATTACTCAAGAATACTTTATAATTTGTTTGATTTGTGGGATTTTTGTGATGATGATATGAATAGGTGCCTTAGGTTATCTATAATCCTATACCCCTCAATGGATGGTTAAGATCGATTCAATCAAATGGCCTATAATTCTATAGAATAATCTATACAATTCTCTATATTTCAAGGAGATAATCCAAATATTTGTAAGATTCTAGAGTCTTTCACCCATCTTTAGATTTGTGAAGAAAATTTTAGAATATTTTGAGGTCAAATCTCTCTATGTAAGTAATTTTTTATAGGACATGCCATTCTGCCCCACTTAATTTGACAATGCCCTTAGCTTGCTTGCTTTGTATGCTTCAATGTGATCCTTGTAGTTTCACAATGTAAATTTATACTCCTAACTAGACTCACTATTAGGTGCTCTCTTTCACTTAACAAAATATTCCATATAACTTAGACGTGAGAGCCTCCTTGAAATGACATGATGTGCTAATATCTCCTCAAATTCATGTTTGAACAATGTCTTCATGATTGTGGATGCCCTCTTAAATTTAACCTTGTTTAGCTCCTCCTTATCCTCATTACAAGGCTTGAACAAACTCACATGAAATACATGATATATATATTTAAATGTAAGGGAAATTTTAAGTGATAACTTACGAATATGCTTCTTCATGGGAAATTGATGATTGTAGCGCCTTACTAGCTTCTTATGCAGCTCAATAAACCTATGGCTTTAATTAATGGAAAGAAACTTTGTGAGCACTAAGTCTTCTTCCTAAAATTCCAAGTATCTCTTTTTTACATCGAACTACTTCTTCATCTGCTTCACAACCTTTACTACCTCATGTAGAACTTCTCATGCTAAACCTTATCAAACTTCAAAGTAGCAAGGCTTAGACCTATGTACTTCATTGAAGAAGTGTGTGGATACATTGATTAATTCCCCATCGTAATTTCAAATGGATTAGCCTCTACTGACTCACTCTTTTGTAAGTTATATGAGAATTAGGCAACATCAAAAAACTTGGACCATTCACTTTGGTTGGCACTCAAATAATACCTTAAGTAAATTTCCAATAATGCATTTTCCCTCTCAATTTGGCCATTGTTTTGGGGATGAAATCTTGTGAAGAAATTAAGCTTGAACCCCATGTTCTTGAACAACTCCATCTTAAATCTTTCAGTGAAGTGAGTGTCTTTATAATTGATAGTGGTCTTTGATATGCCTTAATACGTCACAACACATTTGAAAAGTAACTTTTCTCTCTTTTTTTTAACATTCTCAACTGTAAAACTTGTGGGTGTGGGGATGAACACTTCATACTTGTTGAATCAGTGTACTAACATTATAATGCTTTCATACCCTTTAGACTATTATAGACACGTGATGAAATATATAGAAATACTTTTTCAAGGATTCTTAGGTATGGGAAATGGATATAGTAAACCTATGGGTTGACAATTATCTACCTTATCTTTTTGGCACACTAAAAAAGTCTTCAAGTATAATTTAATGTCATCCTGCAATTGAAGCCAATAACATGTATGCTCCACAAGTTCCAAAGTGTTATGGATTTTAAAAAGTCTTGCTTATTTTGAGCTATGGCACTCCTCAATGATCTCTTTCTTTAAGCCTAACCACTTTGGCACATACATTCAATCTCCTACAATGGTAAGCACCTTATCCTTTTGCCAAATCAACATGTCTTCCCATAAATTGCGATAAGTTTAAAATCTAACAATAATAAATTCCTACCCCAAAGAAAATCAATACTTGTAAACAATGATGAGTAGGGTCATATTCCACAGGGATTGGGTTGATTTTTTAGTTTCCAAATAAATAAAAATAAACAAAAGGAAAGGAGTCTTATGAACTCTAATTAAAACAAACAATTTAAATAATGTCAAAATATAAATAAATAGGGATTTAATAATGAACATGCGTCTAGTCAAATGCATAATCTCAATTAATTCCTTTTGAATTGATCACTGACTCATTTTTTTATATTCTTATGTAAATTGTTTATGATTATTGACATACTTTGACAACTTATCTTTCTTGACTTTGTTGACAATAAAGAGAAGTTCTTTAAATTATTTCCATTATTAATAAACAACCCTAAACAAGTCCTGAAGACTTAGTTTATCAATAGCATTAAACACTAGAAAGACCAATAGTTCTAACCAACAAACTCAAAAGCTTGGTTTATTTAAGTAAGATCGTCAGATCATATATTTCTATAACACAAATTTTATTTGCCACAAATATTATAAATTTAAATAGTTACCGATTTGAAATTTTAATTAAATTTTAATTATTTTGATTGATTGGAGAATAGGCCTCTTTCACAATATATCAAAATAATAAATTTACTAAACATAGATAATATATGAATATTTAGAAATAAAAAAACAATATAATCAATTTGAACTCATAATCCTCAAAGAATTAACTTTGATTATCTTATTACTATAAAGAAATAAACTAATTACTTATAATGGGAAAAGAAATAACAAAATGATGAAATAAATCACTATGGCCAATTGGAAAAGGTAGATGATGATAACTGGAACGCCACTTTTAGCCTTTCTACCCTTGCTTCTCTTATTGCTTCAATCTCCTAGAGAGTGCTCTTAGCGACTCTAGATCTTTTGTCGTGTGAGTTGCTGTCACTAGATAGCATTTTTGTAGTATTAAATAGGTTCTTTGGGTATTTTTGCCTTCTCTCTTAAAAATCTTGTCATAGCTCGCATTTTACTAAACCATAATGGTACTTAAATCAGGGAATGATGGCATTATTTATAAGTGTCATCATGCTTCTGTCTCTCTCTTGAACTATGACAATAGTTTCTAAGATACACAATGGTGCCATTGGAAGATGCCATTGTTCTTCTTAAACATATTATTTGTAATTTTTGCTTTAATGATGAATAACGACAAGTGTCTCGCAATGCACAATGGTATCATTTATAGGGCCTATCTTTCTTTTCTTCTAACTTAAATTATAGCTGAAATTCATCCAAAGCACCCCTTTTTACTCTAACTCTTGAATGTATCACAAAAACTCAAAACATAATTAAAATCAAGGAATTAAGAACTTTGAATCACATAAACATAGGGAATTATTATAGTTTATATAAACATTTTATATCTTATCAAATTCTGCCACACTTGGAAATTACTTACCCTCAAACAATTATTAAAGATAATCACTCAAAAATTATTTCAACACAAATTAAAAATTAACTAAAAACCTTAATCCAAGCCAATACAATCAATAATGATCAACATCTTATAAATCAATCTCGACTATGACTTAAATTGTACTATCGCATAACATAATAAATCAAACCATGACACTGAATATTAAGCTTCAATTTAACCCTGTATAAATAATTAAGAACTTGTTTGAAGGTGTAAGCCCTAAAGGCACTCAAGAGGGGAGTGAATTAAGTATTAAAATTTTTTTATTACGGAACTAAAACTTAACACCCAACCAATTTGATTTAATGAGATATGCAATAGTGAATGCTACAATGATAACATATAATATGATAAGTAAAGAGAGTAGAGAAGAGAGGGCAAGGCACACAGTTTGTTAAAGAAGTTTACCTACCTCAAAGATAGGCTACATCTCCTTTCTAACTACTTTTTGGATAATGTTCTTTACTAAATAAAGCAAAAACAATTACAATCATTTTCTAGGAAAGGAGTAACCTTTACAACCAATCTTTTTCTAGGTAAAGAGTAGCTTCTACACAACAATCTTTTTCTAGGTAAAGAGGAGACTTAACTATCCAATATTTTGAGGTAAAGAGGAGCCTTTCCAATCTTCTTATGAAAGGTGAAGATTAGCCCTAATCTTTATATGGAAAAGAGTAGCTTTGACATACTTAACTAACCCGAGAATGCAAATACCTCCCTTTTTAGTAACTAAAGATACGTACTGTTGTGTTTCACTTAAGACTCAATCAAACTAAGGGCTCTAATACTCTCACTAATTGAATGAATGATTAATCACACAAATGAAAGCTTAAACAAACTTAATATGTTATATTTGATGCACACAAAAACTTGTATGATAATGAAACACAATCTGAAATGTTCACTTAATCCAAATCTGGACAGATTTGATAGATATGAAAATTAATACTTCCAAAAAATCAAATAAGCCTATTAAAATTCAATTAAATATTCATTAATACTCATGAGACTTAAAACGAACAAAAAACTCTAATTGGGAAGAAAAAAAATCAGATTTAGATTCTCAAATATTTAAATGAAAGCAAGTACATGAAATCTAGATAGATTTGAGTAGTCTATAAATAGGAACCCTAAACAGAAGATATAAGTACAAAAAAATCAAACTAAAAATACTTGGATAATCCTAAGATCATAAAAAAACTAAAAATAGTAAGCCTATACACCCAAAATGGATTTGGATAATCAAATATGTAGTGAACACAAGAATAGAAAAATAGTGATAGTTTAGGTATATCTGAAAAATAATTTTTAAACCAACTTAGATAGTCTTCACAAAATTCGAAAGAAAAATTTAGCTGAGTCTAAGACATGTAGGGAATTAGAAAATAAATTTTCTAGGATTTTATAAACTGATTAAGTTGTCCGGAAAAAGGTTGAAATTTAAGATAATAAATTATGGACAAATTCGAGACTTCTAAAAAGAATAGGCTTTAAACCCAATAAGTAATCTTCCAAGAATCAAAACAAAAATAAAAAAACTTCTAGGAACTTTTAGAAAATAGAAACACACAATCTTAGAATTTTTGAAACAATATAAAGTGTAGATAATCAATATCTATGCCAGACTAGAAGACATCGAACTTGTTTCAATGTAGTGGAAAGATAAGGCTTTAATCTATCAAAATAACCATCTTCAAAATTGAAACTATGATTACACAAACACATAAACATTTATTCTAACATAAAAGAGCAAGCTCATGAATTAAACAACCAAATAAGAGATCATAAGGTTGAGAGAGAAAAAAAAACAATGCAATATTAGTAGCTTTGAAAAGATGAAGATGTTTTGATCTTTCAATCTTGACTTGAGAGCTTGAAAATGTGTTTTCTGAGTTTGAAGAGGTCTAGGAGGCTGATAGGTTCAGTAATGTAGCTTCTTGTGATTTTACATAAATGAATTAAGGTTTAGTTTGAATTAAATCTAAATAAGGAAACATAGAGCCATTGGTCAGGGACCAAAATGGCAGGTGTTTTGGAGTAAAATGGTGTCGTTGTACCCTTATGAAGGCTTTTGTTTTGCTCCAAGCTATGCACACATTTGACTCAATTCAATTTAAATCAATTCCAAACATAAACCTAACATGTAATAAGACTTAAAACAAGTTTTAAGACATAATATTAAACACATCAACATGATTTAATTATCTTTACAAAGATGGATTTGCAATGAAACGAAGTTTCATACAACTTAAGATGAATTAATGCAATGCATAATCAATAATGAGCCCCTAGATCAATTGTACAGTAAGTGAAACTTACAATTGCATAAAAGACATCCTAACTAAGGTCTTGTAGCTTCCATATGTTTTGTTCTTCTCTTAGCTTCATCTTAGTCCTTCAAACTTCAAACTTTACATATAGAATCATCTTAAAATAACCTATCTTTGAATTTTACCATGTAAACTCAAATAATTAGTAATAATGATGTTTTGTTATCATAAAAAATAAAATTAGAACCTCCATTGGTTCAACAATCTCCCTCTTTTTTATGATGAAAAACAATGTGATATCATATAAGGAATAAAACACATTTCAAGATGGCAAATTCATAACACATATATTCAATCATGCCAAAAATTACTAATAATGTTCCCCCTTAGTTTATGTATCAACTTTGTAAAGATCCCCTTTAATGTATGCAATCCATAAATAATAAGCCTTTTAAATGTATGTGATATCATATAAATTTCTTCCCTTTTTTGACATTATCGAAAAAAATGAAAAGAACTTTAAGCAATAGGGGAAAAACTGTAATAAACATAGAATAATCAAAGGGATACACCATAAATCATACCTAGTTCTCTCCTTATCATGGAAAACCTTTCCTTACACATTGGTTTAATGAATATATCGGCTAATTGGTAGTGTGTGTCAACAAATTTCAATTCAATATCACCATTATGCATACAATCTCTTATAAAATGATGCCTTATCTCAATATATTTAGTTCTTGAATGTTGAATTGAGTTCTTGGTTAGGCAGCACTAATGTTATCACAAATAATGGGTATCTTTGTTATTTACATGCCATAATCTTGAAGTTTTTCCTAATCCAAAGAACTTGTGCACAATAACTACTAGTCGCTACATACTCGGCATCGGTTGTAGATAAAGCTATTGAATATTGCTTTTTACTAAACCATGAAACTAATGCAGGACCTAGAAATTGACATGTACTAAATGTGCTCTTTCTATCTAGTAAACTACCAATGTAATTAGCGTCTGAATAGCTAAGTAACTCAAATAATACATTTTTAGGATACCACAAACCTAAAGATGATGAACTTACCAAATATCTCAAAATTCTTTTAATATCCAATAAGTGAGACTTTCTAAGACTTGATTGAAATCTAGCACATAAGCATACACTAAACATGATATTAGTTCTACTATCAGTCAAATATAATAAGCTACCAATCATACCTCGATAATGCTTGACATCTACTGACTTACCCTCTTCATCTTTATCTAATTTTGTGGTGACAAATATTGATATGCCTAATGGTTTTATTTGACCCATTCCAAATCGCTTGAGAAGCTCTTTTATGTACTTCTCTTGGTTGATGAAGATTCTGTCATTTATTTTCTTGATTTGGAGTCCAAGATAGAAGTTCAACTCGTCCATCATGCTCATCTCGAATTCTTTTCTCATACTTTTTTAAAACTCTTGACATAAAGCATCATTAGTAGCATAAAGTATAATATCATCCACATAAATCTGAACAATCAATAAATCATTCTTTTCTTTCTTTATAAACAAGGTAGAACAACTTTTCCTTTGGCAAAACTATTTTGGGAAAGAAAAAACTTAATCTATCATACCAAGCTCTAGGTGCTTGTTTTAAACCATACAAAGCTTTATTAAGTTTATAAACATGTTTGGGTGCATCATGATTTTCAAAAATAGGAGGTTGTTATACATACACCTCCTCTTAAATAAAACCATTAAAAAAAGTATTTTTAACATGCATTTGATAAATTTTAAAAC
>JAOXYD010127443.1:0-11053 GCA_028565735.1 Pinacopodium congolense | reverse complement strand
AGTAACTCATCTTGTATTTATATCTCAAATTGAGCCTAAAAGTGTAGAAGATGTATATGTGATGAACATTGGATTTTTAACAATAACTAAAAAATTAAATCAATTTGAAAAAACTAAAGTGTGGACTTTAGTACCTAGATCTAGAGGTCACCAAATTATAGGTATAAAATGTATCTTTAAGAATAAGTTATATAAATAAGATAATATAGTAAGAAATAAGGTTAGGTTAGTAGTTAAAGGGTATAATTAAGAAGAAGGTAAGCATTATGATGAGACTTTTGCACTTATAGCTAAGTTAAAAGCAATTAGACTTTTAATTACATTTGTATCATATATGAGTTTCAAAATTTTTCAAATGGATGTTAAAAGTTCATTTTTTTATTAGTTTTATATAAGAAGAGGTATATGTAGAACAACCTCTTGGAGGATACACCCAATCACGTTTTTAAACTAACTAAGGCATTGTACAATTTAAAATAAGCATGTAGGGCTTGGTATAATAGGTTAAGTATTTTTTTCTTAAAAAATAATTTTATTAAGGGTTAAGTATATGCAAATTTATGTATTAAAAAGGATAATAATGATATTTTAATTGTTCAAATACATGTATATGACATTATATTTGGTGCTACTAATCAGAGTTTGTGAGAACAATTTTCAAAGTGTATAAGTAAAGAGTTAAAAATAAGTATGATGGATGAGTTAAACTTCTTCTTTAAGATTTAAATTAAACAAATGAAGGAAGACATCTTTATCAATTAAGTTGGGTGTACTAAAGAGTTACTTAAGCGCTTTTGAATAAACCAAGCCAAACCTTTAAGCAATCTTATAAGCACATCTACTAAGCTAAATAAGGATGAGGAAGGTAATTAAGTAGATACAAAACATTATTGAGATCTAATTGGAAGTTTATTATATCTTGTTATTAATAGATTTGATATAATATTTAGTTTATATTTATGTGCTAGGTTTTAAGCATATCCTAAAGAATCACATTTATTAGTCATAAACACGTCCTTATATATTTACATAGTATAATAAACTTAGGTCTTTGGTATCTTAGGAACACATTTTTTTTATTTAGTTAGGTATTCATATGTGAACTATGTAAAAAGTTTGTTAGATAAAAGAGTACATCTAATGCATGCCAATTTTCAAAAAATGCATTAGTTTCATAATTTAGTAAGAAACAAAATTTGGTAGCTTTTTCAATAGTGAAAGCTAAATATATTGTTATGGATAGTTATTGTACACATATTTGACGACTTAGGCAATAATTTAAGAATTATTGCATTGAAATTAACAAGTTACATATTAGATATGACAATAAAAGTGAAATTTGATTAACTTAAATCCCATTCAATATTCTAAGATAAAGCATATAAAAATTTGATATCATTTTATTGGAAATCATGTGTAAAATTGAGATATCAAATTAAAATTTTTTCATACTATGCATCAATTAGTTGATATTTTCACTAAATCAATGAATATTGATAGGTTTTTATATGATTATAAGAGAGTTAGGCATGATAGATGGAAATTTGTTATGATATTGTGTTTTCATTATGATATTACTACCTATATTCTTATTTTTACCTTTTTGATGATTCCAAAAAAAGGGAAGAACATGAAAGTAATATTATGTTTTATGTAGGTGGAGTTTGATTTTATAAATAAGTTATAATACAATAACTTAAGGGGAAATCATGGATTTTAATCATTTTAGGAGGAGTTTGTAAAATTAGTTCGTAAAATTTAAGCTTTTAAATTTTCAACTTATACAATTTAAGCTTATTGAAATTGTTTCTAAAATATGATTAACTTAGGGGGAGATAGAAAATGTTGATAATTTTAAGTTTATTGATGATTTATAATGAATGTTAAGTTTTTAAAGTAAGTTTGGAGATGTAAGTGTAAAATTGTGTTTAAATTTTTTTTATTTTGTTACTTTTGATATTGTATAAAGAGCTAGTGTTTTTAAATATTGTTTAAGTAGTAATAAGTAAATTTAAGTGGTATTTGATAGTATTATATTTGTTTTGATTTTATGGTTTTATAATATCTCATGACTTTGTCATTATAAAAAAGAGAGATTGTTTAACTAAAGGAGGTTTTACTAGGTTTTGATGATTACCAAGCATGATACTATTAATGATTTTATTGTGTTTGATATTTTGGAGAGTTAGGTATGTTGAAAAAGTGGTTAAAAGATAAGTTTTAAAGTCTTAGAGCTTAAACGGAGTACATGTTGAACAAGTAGAAAAGACTCAAACTCGAAGACCAAGAAAGTGATTTGAATATGTTTTGTATTGTAATTTTTAATATAATCATACTTGATTTTCTCATTATATTTAAAGGGCTTAATTCATGCATAATTACATTCATGATTATTTTATGCTTATAAGTTATATAATCAAGAGGAACTGTGCAGGGAATGATTTTCAGATAATATTCTTGATGTATAAAAATGATTTTGGGGAGTTTTTTATGTGTGTAAGCATTAAGAAAATGTTTTGAAGTGTTAGGAATCATTTTGGGTTGATTTAAATGTACTTAGATGTGTTTTAAAGCATTAAAAATCAATCTATACAAGGGTTTAATTGATCGACCAGTGTGCAAATTTTGGGAAGACTAGTCGACGGATATCATGTATCATTAGACCAATCACTTGTCGAATGATGCATGGGATTGGTCAACTAACAGTGATGGGGATCACATTTCAATAGGAAAAATGTAAATATAAAATGAAATAAGCAGATTTTAATTATATCTAATAGTCACAAAAGGCTAATTAGTTGAATTTTCATTATAAATAAGTGCATTAATTAGTGTGTAAGGCATCCAAATGTAGTATAACATATATACAAGTGATTTGAGTCATTATAAGAGTTGTTTTATGAAGTTTAGTTAAGTTTTGGTGTGGTTTCAAGTGTGTTTTTATTTTATTCATTCAAAAGTTAGTGAAAGTCCTTTTAAAAACTTTATAATTCAAGTGAGAAAACTTTTCAAGTATATTTTTAAGGGAGTTATGTTTGTGAAACTGAGAAGTTGTAAAAGTTATCTTAAAGCCTTAAAAAAAAGGGACCAAGAGTTATATAAGTGACAATTGAGATAGTAAAATACCCGACAAAGTGTTGGGGATTAGACGTAGATAAGGAGTTAGACACTGAATCATTATAAATTTGATTTGCACTCCTTTTATTCTACTTTTTTAATTTTATTTTAATTTTATTGCATATTATTTTATGTTGTTTATTAAGCTTTCGTTTATGTTTTAGAGGGAGTGTGTAATTAGGTATAATCAACTTGGAAATTTTAAAGAACCTAATTCACTCCCCCTCCTCCCACCCTCTTTTAGGCCATTTAGGACTAACAAGATATTTCCTTCTCATTATTGATTTCCTTAATTAATTATAGTGGAGAGCACCTTCTTATGAGGAAATTGTCTACTAAATCAACAAAAAACATCTCTACTTAAAATGTCAAGTATGTCTTATAGATAATTCTTTAAATATTAATGGCCATGATGAAATTTTGAAGCTTTATGAAATCAATTTTATGTTTTCATCATATTCATATCTTAGTGTAGTTTGAAATTATATCCTAATCCTGCATATTTAATGATTTAACTTCTGAAAAGCAATTTGCAATCATTTATTTGGCATGAAAGTGGATCATCTTATCTTGTAACTACCATTTCCACCATGTATAATTTGCCACAGGATCTTATCTGTTGGAAACCAAATGAAAACCTATGTTTCAAGAAAAACGAGCTTTACACCTAATTATATCTTCTTGTAAGTAGTTGTTGCAGAATCCTAGGTTTTCTAGTGGCTATTCCTTTTTTTTAAAAAACTACTTCTACCAACTTTAGCTCTAAAAAGAAACAACCCTACCAATTACATAAATTGATTCAAGAGATTAAAAGGTATATAACAGTGTAAGATAGTTCTAAGGTTTTTGGAATAACTATAAACATGAGTTTAATTTATTATAAAAGATAATTTTTACAATAAATTTATTATTTTAGCATCATCACTGACACTTTTTGGCCCAATCTTGAAATTGATTGTTCATGGGAATCCTAGGTTGAAATACTAATTCATGGGAATCCTAGTTTTGTTCAATCTTGGTAGTGATTGTTCATGTGCAATTTCAGACTTATTTTTTTATGTAATCTTAGAAGTTATTATTCATGGGAATCCTAGGTTCAAATTTAGTTCATAAGTTAGATGAACTTTTGAAGCAACTTTTCAATTCTCTTAGATGGCGATGCATCCAACTCACTAAAGGCAAGTTTGGAAATAATCTTGAAATTGTATTTTTCATAACTAGATCTTAAATTATTAGCATCAAAACTTTGAAATTGTATTGCTCATATATATGCTTCATATATTTCATTTCCATATACATGTTTTGTGTGCAAAAAGAGGTTGTTTATGGAATCATCATCATCAAGCTCATTACATAGTTTTCTACTGTGGATTAATTGCCCCACTAAGGACTTCATATTGTGAGTATAATCTAGAGGAGGTATTTTATAGGTAGACTAATTATCTAGTGATGAGTTTAAATTTAACTATGCACTAAAGAATAGTATATATATTGCGTAATACTTTACCTAGCATTTTTGTAGGTTAGAAGTTGTGATTTTTTTCAAGTGGTATGATGAAAAATTTACTACGAAGACTATTAAAGTGATTAAGAAGCTAAGGATAGAAATTACTAGATTAAAGATTAAAGATGAAACAATGAAAAGTACAATACATTTAAACTTTGAATTACAGAAAATAATTGAGATTGAGGATAAAATAAAGTTGATGAAAGCAAGCATTAATATGTTGGTGAAAGCAAAAAAGAAAAAAAAAGAAATGATCTGAAGATCATGTTAATATATATCGTAGTATGATTTACTATTGTTGCTGTATTATTTGGTCATATCAATTGGAAATCAATCATTGTAAATTATTTTGTTATGTTTGTGGAAATGATATTTTTTAGATATACAAAAGACGTACTGATATTCAACTAATCATGTTATAGTTATAATAAAGAAAAACCAAGTATATATACATCATGTATACCCAAAACATTTTAGGTTTCAAATGTATATACGAAAAATGTTCCTAAGAACTTTATTTTCACAACATAATTTAAGCTACATTATTTCCTCCATATTTAATAGATTGGAAAACTAGATCTAATGATGTCTGAACACAGCTTGTCAATGATGTTCTTCTCTTTTTGGCTTTAACCTATAAATGTTAAGAAGTGATGTTTGAATGCCATGTAAACCCTAAATTCCTTTTATTCAAATGCCAACTTGAATGTACGAGGATCAACATTTTTAAACCTTTATTTGTTGGCATGTGTGGAGCTACAAAACTAAACTAATTTTGCGATAAGTTAATTATGCACAATTCACTACATATCATACATATCACCATATTGTTCTATTAGCTAGGTATGACAATATTTTCAACAATGTTGCTCCAATAACCTATATTAACTAGAAGATTTAAAGTACAAAATAGAAATAAATTTTTTTTGGAAAGAATGCATTAAACAATCAATAATTGATGAATATACCTATGGTCATGCCTTATATGCTAGTTAATGAGCTATAATATGCTTTATGTTTTGCACTTACAACACGATTAATGATCAATTAGTTTTAATTTAAAATACCATTGACATTTTCAATAGACAAATGGATACATACATCTGTGGATTTCATTATTTGGCCCTTTTTACTGCATGTTCTTATATTATGACTAGTATTATAATATTTCCCACAATTTTACATTTGCTCTCTTTAAGACTATTTGTTTAAGTTGCTCATTTTCTTTGATTAACATAAATTCCAGTAAGTGGCCATCCTAGTTGAAATCGATGCTTCATCTAGTCTAGTCATTAGAATTTCCCAGATCCATACTACTGTGCTCCTGGTAAAGGCCGACATGCTTTGGTCACTACCTTAGAACATCTTACTATTTCTTTCTCGCCATATTGCATATACAATGTAACCAAAAGCTACCTTAAACAACTTAAAGTCATCTAAACCACTGCCACTGGTATGGGTGGCAATCCATTCTACTAGCCTATCTTATATATTGGGAGATGGGCAACTAGTATCATAATAATTTGGCACTATACCCCAAATAAAAAGCACAAACTTGCATTTAAAGAATAGGTGATTTATGCTTTCAAGCTCATAGTGAGACATACAGCAATGAACATTTTGAATTCCAAATCTAGCAGATCTATCTAAGGTATTCAATCACCCTTTTATAGCCAGTCATAGTATAAAAAAGGATTTAGGCAAGACTTCTTTAAACCTCACCAGTCTGTGCCAATTAACACTATATTGGCTTGGATGAAAAACCTCTGCATAAGTTTTAGTGGTGAACAACTAAGTTGAGTTTCTCTTCCAAGCTACCACATCCTCCTTGGTATCATTTAGCATATAATTAGGGAGGTAACTGTCAATCCAAGCTATGCTCCTTGACTCACAGTACCATGCTCTGCCTCGAACTATCTCATTAACTCTAGTAAGCCAAGGGTGGGCATAAGTATGCTATTGGAAATCAAGTAGGTGGATTAATGGTCCTGTCCTCCCCTAAGTATCATACCATAAGTGAGTGCCTTCTCCATCTCCAATTCTATGAGATATCTCAGGTTGCAATAAAATCATTAGCTGCAGAAAAACCCTTAGCTTCATTATTTGCTGCATAGTATAGGAAAAGTTAATTTTTGAGGTGATAGCCCAAATGCTTCTCCCTTTAAAGATATAAGTATGCACCCACTTAACCCATACAGCTTCTTTATCCGTGAATAACCTCCAAATCTTCTTTGCAAGTGCCACCTTAGCTACCAAGTTTTTAGAAACAATTCCTAACCCTCTAATAGCCTTTAGGAAACAGACTGCATTCCACTTCACCTTAGCACAACTTTTCTTAATCCCTTTACCAGATCATAGGAAATTCCTTAACAATCCTTCAATGGACTTAGTTACCTTATTTGGCATGGCAATTGCATTGGTCTAATAAGCAGCAACTTGTATTAGGACAATCTTTACTAATTGCAGCCTACTAGCATAGGACAATTATTTATTGGTCCAATTGTCTATTCTTCTTTATATTCTTTCTAATAAGGGGGCACAGTTCCTATACAAAAACTTTCTGGTAAAGATAGGGACTCTAAGTAGGTAAAAGGGAGCTCATCCACAAGCAACCCTAAAGTTTGGGTTACTTCCCCCTCTAAATTTCTGGCTCTAAAAGAGAAGTAAACCTGACTCTTCCTAGAATTAATAGAAAGGCCAAAAATTCACAAAAATCTCCTAGACCATCCTTAATTAAAGAGATATAAGCGTAGTGAGCACAACACAAAAGTAGTATATCATCAGCAAATATTAAGGTAGAAATTCGCAATTCTTTACACTTAAGATGAAAAACAAACCACGGATTGGTAGAGATCCTCTTCTGAATCAGACAGTGCAAAACTTCCATACCTAGGGTAAAGAGATAGGGAGAGATGGGATCACCTTGCCTTACTCCATGTTTCCCTTGAAAGGTTTTTATAGGTTCACCATTGATTAATACATTAAAGATGTAGTTGTAATACACTGTTCAATCCAGCCTCTAAACTTCGGTGGGAAGCTGAAGGCCTTCAACACTGATAAGATAAACTTCCAATCCATGAAGCCATAGGCTTTATAGGGGTATAACTTAATAACACAACATTTAAGGCCCATTCTTTTAGCATAACGCCTGAATATCTCTTGAGCAAGTAGGATATTATCCCCAATAGATCTCCCTTCAATGAAAGCAATTTGTACAGGACTTATAAATCCTTTCAAAACTGGCTTCATCTTATTGACCAGAACCTTAGAAATGATTTTATAAAGGAAGTTGCAATAATCTATTGGCCGAAACTCTTGCAATGTAGTAGGGTTGTGCACCTTAAGAACCAATCAAAGAACATGGATTTTTTTTTACACTCTCTGATAATTATTTATTTCTATATCGATGTTGAAAACTAAACACCTACTATAATCAATAAAGGAAGGGGTAGCACACTGGTACTCTTTCTTAAATGTAATCAAGGAAGTAGAGAATCCGCAAACAATTATCCTTGGCTTGTGTGACATCTCTTTTTTCTTAATCATTTTAGTAATTAAATAGGTTACATGATGGAGGTAAAAGGATAGTTCCTTGATAGTGGAGGGAGAAGATTGTTAGAGAAAAGATAAAACTACAATAATTGACAATTGAGGAAGTATATTATTTGGGGGCAAATATAAAACACTAGGTAATTGATAATAGGGGGAGAAGAATATGAAGAGTGGAAATTAATCGTTGAGTATTTAACAGTAGAGGAAGTACAATATTAGGGGCTATGAAAAAAACAATGATTATTTAACTTGGAACGGAGAAGAATGTAAAGGCAAAGATAAGATTACAATTGAGGACTTAAACGTCAGGGACAACATGATGAATACAAAGATGAAATTGAAAAGGACTGTTGATAGCTAGTCTTTTAGGTAAATTTAGAGGGAAATGAAATGACCCTAAAATCATTTTCATTTAGTTTCCCAGTTATAGTGAAATAATAGTGCAATTTTCGATATAATACATAGAGATTTTATGGAATAGAATGAAATCCCTGTAATGCACCATTTAAAAACTATCCCATCATAATAACGATATACTAAGTTTAATAATGAAATCAAATTACACCAAATAATTTCCAAATTTTAATTAATTATAATTAACCCAATCTCAATTAGGTTGCTTTGGTTGGTTTAGATTGAGCTAATATTTATTTAACAATAATAACTTATACAATGAAAAATATTACAACTGTTGAAAAATATATACAAATGATTGTAACATTTGTGATTTAATTACAAGATATGTGAGAATTATTTATCAATAGTGAACAATCAATACTAACAAATGATTATCATACTATTCTAAATGATAAGTTATGTAGGAAGTGGAAATAGTTTAATATAAACAATTTAGAAAATAACTTGGAAACCAACACTTTAGTGGCCTTCCATGACCACCTCCTGATTTTTCTGTCATTTTATAAATTAAATAGGGGTAAAAAAAAAGTAAATGTGTTAAAGTTAAAATTGTAAATTTGTAAATGGTCAAGGGTAAAAACGTAAAAGTATATTAAAATACAAAATGACCAATATACCCTTAAATAAAGACAAAAAAGAAGAAAAGACAAAAGGTTATAAATGAACATTTAATTTTAAAAAAGCGGTGGTCCTAATGGCTCGAAACCAATTCCCCTGTGTTGACTGCCTAGTCAAGTTCAAAAATTTATATGCTTGACATTATAAAATTTATTTATTTACTAAAAAATAACGCTCTTTGATTTGGATTTTAAATAATATATTAGTTCATATATATTAATTGCTTTGGATCAGAATTTAGTTAACCAATTACAATAACTCTTCTTGCTTCATGTTATTCATCCATCATCATCATCTTTGCTTCCTATTCATTATTTATCGTGGGTTTATGTAGCCACACCAATGCCCGATTATCTTTAAATAGCACTATGTAAGGTAGTTTCAACATCAAAGATTATCATTAACCTTATATATATAGTGGTAATATGTTTTATATAATGTCCCAATATGTTTTGCATCATAAGTGTTGAAGGCTGTATAGTGCCATATTTTGTATTAAAAGGATGAATCCACTACGCAAAAAAGACTTTAAGCAATAATAGGCTTGCAACAACTTTAAAATATATTGCTAAAAATTAATATAATGCAATATTTGTTAAAGTATTGCCTTTAATAAAATAATAAAACAATGATAATAATAATTTGTTGCTATAAATTAAAAATGTAACAAAATAAAAAATTGTTGAATTAAAATTCTAAATATGGAACAATTAGAACTGTTACTAATTAAAATAACTTTAAGCAGTAATGAAAGTGTTAATATTTTAAATTGTGTATTTTGTATTTTATTTTTAAATTTAATTTTTTAAATAAATTATTAATTAGAAGAGTAAAAAGATTTTAGAGTTTTAAAATTAAAAATAAGATAATAACTAGATTAATTAGAAAAATAAGATAAAATATAAATATAAAAAAGAAGAGTAAATATCAAAATGTCCCCTGAACTTTTGTCATTTATCAAACGCTCCCTACGCTTCAGAAAATATCACAGACCCCCTTGTACTTTACAATAATATCAAAGACCCCCTGAAAATATTTTTAGATAACGTGGCAGCTGATGTGATGCTAACGTAGTGGTTAATTGTGCAACAATGCTGATGTAGTAGATGATGTGATGAGGTAACTGTACAAAAATACTGACATGACAGTACTAACGTGGCAGGTGACATGGCAATGACATGGAAGCAAGGGACTATTTCAAAATTTTTCAAAGTTCAAGGGGGTGTATGAATTTTTTTCAAAGTGTAGGGGAGTATATTAATTTTTTTTAAAGTTCAAGGGGTGTTTGATAGATTGACTAAATTATAAAATGTAATTAATTTTATTTTTTTAAAATATAAATTTATATTCATAATATTTATATTCAAAATAATCCTGAGATAAAAATTTCAAAATTTGAAATAATGAAAATATAATTAGAGTTATCAATTAATAATTTTTTTAGTTATAACTAATTTATTAATTATTTATTCCAAGTTAATTTAAGGCATAACTAATAAATAAATAAATAAATATAATACTTTATATGTATAATGAAAATTTTTAATTTAGACATGAACTCAAAGAATTGAAACATTGAAAATTATAATAAATAAATTTATAAATAATTAACTTCAATTATTCAAAATTTTAGAGTTATTTTCATTAGAATTTTGAAAATTTTATCCCAAGATCATTTTAAATGTAAGTATTATGAATATAAATATATATTTTAGAGTTAATTTAATTAAAGTTATTAATTAATAATAATTTAATTAGAGTTATCAATTAATAATAATTTAATTAGAGTTATCAATTAATAATAATTTAATTAGAGTTATCAATTAATAATAATTTAATTAG